>JBBDGP010001338.1:1557500-1577500 GCA_037952835.1 Lithobates septentrionalis
GGCAAGAAGTGAGTGGGTGTAAAGGCAGAAGTTTTTTACCTTGTTATAGGGGCACACTATACTATAATTTGCAGCTTGCTATTGGGGCACTCTGAAGGCAGGAGGAGCCAGAAGCATCGGTGGGGGACCCCAGAAGAGAAGAATCGGGGCTGCTCTGTGCAAAACCATTACACAGAGCAGGTAAGTATAACATGTTTGTTGTTTAAAAAAAAAAATACTTTAAAGACTGTGCAGGGAAGATCAGCATCTGAACACAGAGAAGGTGGAGGCTGATAGACTGAAGGTAATAGAAGGCATTTAAAGTAAACTTTTACATGGAGGCAAGCCACATTACAAGGAGGCAGGGAACATTACAGGGGGCAGAGATCATTACATGTGCCCCGGTGTGAAAGGGGTCCAAATAAAAAATGTGATCTCCTAGTCTGATATTTACCAGATTCAACCTCCAATAGTATATACAGTATATCTCTTCTGTCTGTTATTATCGGAGTAGATTCGAGAATTTTCTCCCTAAACATATAGTTGGTTATTTATATTGATCACTACATAGAGATTAAGAATACTTTTTTTAAACTTTACATAATAAATATACACCACACTTTTTTTAAGGTTATTATCCAATTAATTCGAAACAATAATCGGCTAACTAATTGATATGAAAATAATCGTTAGTTGCAGCCCTACTGAAAGTAATATTATTTAGGAACCACATCCACCAACGCAAGATTCATTTTAAAATCTAGCCATTCCCGTTCATAATTTTATATCGAGGAAGGTGGTTAGATAACATACATCAGGCAAAAGGACCAGTTATATTTTAATGGGGATTAACCACCTCAATGCAGGGCAATTATACACCTTCCTGCCCAGACCAATTTTCAGCGCTCTCACATTTTGAATGACAATTGCGCGGTCATGCAACGCTGTACCCAAATCAAATTTTGATCATTTTTTTCCCCCCACAAATAGAGCTTTCTTAAGTGGTAATTGATCACCAGTGGGGTTTTTATTTTTTGCGCTATAAATAAAAGAATGAAAATTTTGAAAAAATATTTTTTCTTCGTTTGTTACAAAACTTGGTAAATAAGTACATTTTCTCCTGCACTGATGAGGCTGCACTGATAGACGGCACCGGAGGGCACATATAGGCGGCACTGGAGGGCAGCCGTCAGAGGCTTTTCACCTAGATCAGAGATGTGGTGTGTCAGACTGACACCAATCGCCACGCTGCGTGTGATCGCGGCTTATCCTGCTGGACGTCATATGACACCCAGTCAGGATAACAACCACTTCCCGGCTGTCATTCTGCTATAGGCGGGAAGTGGTTAAAGTCCAGTACCCACTATAAGAAAATCAGACAAATGATACTATTGTATGAAAATTCTCGACCCACAAAGGCCTTTTTTGTTTACGGTTTCTGATCAAACGCAGTCTTTTGTATCTGATTTTTTTCGTACGAAAACAGTACACATTAACCACTTACCGATCGCCCGCCGTCGTTATACATCGGTACTTTGAAGAGGGATATAGTTGTTATGGCAGCAGCTAGCTGCCATAACCCCGGTATCCTGTTCAGCGGGCAGTCCGCTTTCAGATAAAAATGGTCTCTGCTGCGCTCGGTACCAGCCGTCGGTAGCAGCGGAGGCAATCGAGTCCTGTCACGTCTGTGGTATGAAGATGGAGGGGAAGATGGCCCCCACCCGTCTCCATACCATTGCAGGGCAGAAGCGACGTCAAAACATCACTTCCACCCAAAGCTCTTAGACTTTTTTTTTTTTTTTTTAATTACATTTTTTTTTTTTGCATTTTTTTATTGCATTTTAGTGTAAATATGAGATCTGAGGTCTTTTTGACCCCAGATCTCATATTTAAGAGGTCCTGTCATGCTTTTTCTCTATTACAAGGGATGTTTATATTCCTTGTAATAGGAATAAAAGTGACAATTTTTTTTTTCAAAAGTTAAAAATTAAAAAAAAAAAAATTTTTTTAAACACGCCCTGTCCTGCCAAGCTCGCGTGCAGAAGCGAACGCATACGTGAGCAGCGCCCACATATGAAAACTGTGTTCAAACCACACGTGAGATATTGCCGTGATCGTTAGAGCAAGAACAATAATTCTAGCCCTAGACCCCCCCTGTAACTCAGAACATTCAACCTGTAGAATTTTTTAAACGTTGCCTATGGAGATTTTTAAGGGTAAAAGTTTGTCGCCATTCCACAAGCGGGCGCAATTTTGAAGCCTGACATGTTGGGTATCAATTTACTTGGTGCAACATTATCTTTCACAATATAAAAAAAAAATTGCGCTAACTTTTCTGTTTAATTTTTTTTAATGCAAAAAAGTATATTTTATCCAAAAAAAAGTGCGCTTGTAAGACCGCTGTGCAAATACGGTGTGACAGAAAGTATTGCAACGACTGCCATTTTATTATCTAGGGTGTTAGAAAAAAATATATATATATATAATGTTGGGGGTTCCAAGTAATTTTCTAGCAAAAACAACAGTTTTTAAACTTGTAAACACCAAATCTCAGAAAGGCTCGGTCCTTAACTGCTTCAGCCCCGGAAGATTTTACCCCCTTCCTGACCAGAGCACTTTTTGCGATTCGGCACTGCGTCTGACAATTGCGCGGCCATGTGACGTTACACCAAAATTGATGTTCTTTTTTCCCCACAAATAGAGCTTTCTTTTGGTGTCATTTGATCACCTCTGTGCTTTTTATTTTTTGCGCTATAAACAAAAGAGCGACAATTTTGGAAAAAAAAAAAAGCAATATTTTTCACTTTTTCCTATAAATATCCCCAAAAAATATATAAAAACAAATTTTTTCCTCAGTTTAGGCCGATCTGTATTCTATATATTTCTTGAAAAAAAAAAAATCGCAATAAGCGTACATTGATCGGTTTGTGCAAAAGTTATAGAATCTACAAAATAGTCTATAGATTTATGGCATTTTTTTTATTATTATTTTTTTTTAACTAGTAATGGCAGCAATCCGTGATTTTTATCGTGACTGTGACATTATGGCGGACACATCAGACACTTTTGACACTATTTTGGGATTATTGTCATTTATACAGTGATCAGTGCTATAAAAATGCACCGATTACTGTATAAATGACACTGGCAGGGAAGGGTTTAAACACTAGGTGTCCTAGGGAGTGATGGGCTACCATTGACATGACAGCGATCACTGCTCACGATGACAGGGAGCAGTAGATCTCTGTCATGTCACAAGGCAGAACGGGGAAATGCCTTGGTAACATAGGATCGCGGGACACCGGCGGACATAGAGTCCGCGGGACCCGTGGGCACGCACGCCCACTAGCCCCGCAAATTAAAGGGGACGTACAAGTACGCCCATTTGCCCACCGCTGCCTTTGTGCCGACGTATGTCGGCGTTCAGTGGTCGGCTAGTGGTTATAAACAAAAATGGTTAGTTGTTCACGTACGAGAAAAAATTAAAAAAAGAGTTTGTTCCTTTGGAAATTATTTGGAAAGTCCAAAACCGAAATTTGTGTACACACTATACAAAAATCAAATGATCGTGCGTCATACAGAATTTTTCTTCCGGTTCTCTCATAGTGTGTATCCCACTTTAGAGGGCTTGATGCAAAAATATTGATTAAAAAATTAAGGCATTTAGATTTACGACGGGCATGGTAAGAGATCTCATAACATTGCCAGTCCAATTGTTCAGTGACATCATTCCAAGGTAGAGAACCTCTTAAGTGGAAAGGGGAGTTCTTCAGAGAAGAGGTATAGAAAAGAGCTGGAAAGAATAAACAAGAGGGAGGGAAGGAAAGAGGAACCTAGGATAACTCATGGAGCCATCAAGGTCGGCCCTAAAGAAGGGGTTAACTGAATATGCATATATTTATCCCAAGGGTCCCATGTTTTCTCAAATTGGTGGACCTTATTAATCTCACTGGCAATCTGTTCATGGACCATAATCCAAGTAGTCTTATGCTTCAATCTTCTCAGGGAAAACAAGGGTTTCTTCCATGCTCCTGCTATTGAAATTTTGACAGAAAGGTTAAAAAGAAAAAAAAGGAACAGTTGTTGTAAGCTGCGAGGGATCCCAGAAAGAGGTTGGGGTTGCTGCGGTATGGAGATCCCTGTAACTTGGCGGAGCAGGAAAAAAACACCCTGAATTCTTGGACAATCCCACCAGATATGGAGCATAGTGCCCTGCATAGAACACCCTCTAAAACAATATGGGGATACATTTTAACAAGATGGAAAGGGACTGGGTACCATCCAGTTAAAAGCTTATTAGCTTCTATCGGTATAACTTTCAAAACACCCTGCAAAAAGGTTCGAAGACAAGGGCACCATGACTAACCGGGAGGTCCACAGAAAGATCTCAGTCCCATACACAATAGTTTATGGGATGGGGAGAGTAGGAGCCCATACATCAAAGAAATACCTCCTGTAGACCATCTTTAGTACACCAATTATCAAATAATGTCAGAGAGGGAGGTTCTAATGATTATGGTATTAAGTTTTTCATAAAGTGGGAGATTTGATAAAAAAGTGAAAGATCTTGGATTGGGGCATCTTAAGAATTGTAAGGAAATGCTGTATGGTGAAAGGTCCCTTAAAAGTAAATAAGTGACCAATTCAGGCCTTTGATGAACCACCATCAAAAAGCTTTTGCCTCCAGATCCTTTTCCATCCTAGATTCCCCCAGAGATTCTCCCCCTAGTGAGTAGATTGCATTCATATTTTTGCCACCCAAATGCATCATTTACATTTTTTCTACATTAAACCTCATTTGCCATGTAGTTGACCACCCCATTAATTTGTACAGTTCTTCCTGCAAGGTTTCCACATTCTGCGGATAAGTTACTGCCCTGCTTAGCATCACCTGCAAACACAGAGATTGAGCCATTTATGAATAAATGAAATAGGATTGGTCCCAGGACAGGCCCCTGGGGACCCCACTTTCCACCCCGGACCATTCAGTGTACTCCCCATTTATCACCACCCTCTGAACTCGCCCTTGTAGCCAGTTTTCAATCAATGGTCCATGCCTTTCCAAGTCTGGATCCACCAGCTGCCTTGATTGATGGCAGTCTCAGCGAGCCTCTTCTCGCCCCTCCACAGCTCATCGCTTAAGTGAGCGTGGAGAAGCAGAGAGGAGAGACACTGACTGACAGTCAGCAGTTTTCCTCTGGGGGATCTGTGAGAACCGAGCCATCGGCAATGTTCAGTGGGTAGGTTCTCAGTGCAGAGACGGCGGGGGACAGCTGCAGCATCGGTCTGCACCATCCACCAAGGTAAGAATGAATTAAAAAAAAAAAAAAAATACTTCTCTTTTAAGGTCATCTCAGAGGACTAGGGTCACTCCTTACACCTGGAGGAAAAGAGATTTCATCTCCAAATACGGAAAGATTTCTTCAGCAGTAAGAGCTAGGAAATGTGGAATAGACTCCCTCAAGAGCTGCTTCTGACCAGCTCAGTAGATTGCTTTAAAAAAGGCCTGGATTCTTTCCTAAATGTACATAATATAACTGGGTACTAAAATGTATAAGTAAAGTTGATCCAGGAAATATCCGATTGCCTCTTGTGGGATCAGGAAATAAATTTTTTTTTTTGGATTATGCTTTGCTAGGGTTTTTGCCTTCCTCTAGATCAACTATTGGTATGGGATTGTGGATATAGGATTGTAAAAAAAGAAAAAAGTACCCCCCCCCCCCCTTTTATTGGTTGAACTAGAATATCAGGGGTCTCAAACTGGCGGCCCTCCAGCTGTTGCAAAACTACAAGTCCCATGAGGCATTGCAAGGCTGACAATTACAAGCATGACTCCCACAGGCAGATGCATGATGGGACTTGTAGTTTCGCAACAGCTGGAGGGCCACCAGTTTGAGACCCCTGAACTAGATGGACTTGTGTCTTTTTTTCAACCAGGCTAACTAGGAAATATGTATTTCCAAGAAACAGAATCCATGGCCTTCAGGAGGTCGATTGATAGCAGAAGGCCTCCTGTGGGGCATCCCCAGCCCATCGAGACTGCAAGAGGATAATAATATTAGCTCTCTTTGAATTTGGTCTGGGCCTTGTCTACCTGGATTGAATACCACCTTATAAAACACAGGTTTCAATAAAGGAAGACAGTATGTTAGCTAAAATCTTGGTAAATAGCTTAAGATTTTTATTAATCAGAGAAATAGGGCAATAGATTCCTACTTCTCTTGGATCCTTATGGGGTTTAGGAACCACAGAATCGTGCTATTCTGTAGACATATTAACTGTCCCTTTTAAGCCCTGTGTGGCCTAAAATAGTTCCCAACCCAGAATAGGTTACACAACAAAAGGTGTCAAAACAGACATTATCCAACTCCTGTGTACACACAGGAGTTAGCTTTAATTCTTAAAGTGGCAGCATTAAAGTGGAAGTCAACCCTAACACTTAAATTCTCCCCTGCAATCAATGTGAGCGAAGTTCAGCCTTATGTCTCAAAATAAAAGAATCACAGTTTTTCTACCTTTAGGCTGCTTTCACACCGGGACGCTTTACAGGCCCTAGCACCTGTAAAGTGCCTCTCCTCTCACTCCAGTGTGAAAGCCCGAGTGCTTTCACACTGGAGTGGTGCGCTGGCAGGACGCCAAAAAAAGTCCTGCAAGCCGCATCTTTGAGGCACGGTGTATACACCGCTCCTAAAGCGCCTCTGCCCATTGAAAACAAATGGCAGTGCTGCATTTAACCCTTTTTCGGCCATTAGCGGAGGTTAAAAGCGCCAACGCCCCCAACGCCCCAGTGTGAAAGTAGCCTTATTTTTGCAGGATCCAGTGCAGTCACATGACTTTGAATCTACTTCCTTCTGAGACTAAAATCAGTCAGTGGGCGTGGTTGCTGAAAGCTAGCGACATCACTTCCTGGGAGGGACACTGTTCCTGTGTAGCCAGTGGGCGTATACAGGATGAGAGGAGCTGATCATACATTCCTGCCCAGTGTTCTCTCATTGTACATCCTAATTCATGAGAAAATTAAGAATTACAAAGCCCCATCCACACAGGGGGGGGGGGGGGGGGGGGGGTTATGCAGTGCACATCTCCTGTGTACAGCTGTACTGTATAAGGGAGCTGGACACGGGGGGGGGGGGGGGGGGGGACTGTCAGTGTAGCTGGAAGTGCTCTGGGGTCTCAGTTCACAATGATCATAGTACAGGCAACCACACTATGGCTCTGTTTCCACTAGTGCAACTTGTCATGCGACTTTGGACACAAAGTCACAGCCCATTGATTTCAATGGCACCAGTTATCTATGCGCCTTTGAAAAAGTACCTGCAATGCTTTGATCCAAAGCTGCACTCAGTTGCATCAAAGTTGCACTCTAAATTATGCAACTTTGGAGTCGCAATAGTGGAAACTTAGACTAAGGCTCTGTTTCCACTAGTATGATTTTTCATGTGACTTTGGACACAAAGTCGCAATGACAAGTCACAGCCCATTGATTTCAATGGCACCGAGGAGATATGAGAAGGGGAGGCGGGATAGGGGTGGGGCTGGGCAGGTCTAGGCATGTCTGTCTAAAAAGGAGGAGGGATGGGGGCGGGGCGTGTAGAAGAGAACGAAGAAGCCAATTGGTCTAGCTTTGATTAGACTTTCTAAGCGACACAAACCGCTACAGTATACAGAAAATATATAATGTCAAAGATAGATAATTTATATATAATTGATAGAATTTAATGAAGAAAAAAAAAAAAAGTTTAATAATATACATCTAAAAAGGTTATATAGAAGACAAAAATAATCCCAACGCCTGTACTTAATTTACAAAGTATCACAGCAACAGGTATGAGCTAACCATCTATAAATACTGATCCAAATATACCTGCCATGCAAAGACAATTTAGTACACAGTCAAGTCACATGAAAAAGTGCATTTCATTCTTTGTCACCACATTCGTCTGTATGTGTGGAAAGCCAGTATCTAGGCCAGTATCTAGAAGTACCTTCAAGGATGTACCAGAAGCGATAAAATTCAGGGTGCTTTGCTATGCAAATACACAGCATCTTATTACTGGTTTATTACCAAGATAGGTGACCCCAAGCATGGGAGGCAAGAGGGTGTTGGAGCTCTGCCTTTAATCACTTCCCGTGAAACTATGTACCTGTACGTGTCTTTAAGGAAGTGGTTATACTGGTGTGATGTCTGCAGCTGCAGGCTTCACCAGGTCGGCTTTCAGGTAACAACCAATTGGCTGTTAGCACAAGGAGTGGGATGGGGACTTCACCCGCCTTCCGCCGCGGTCTCCTGTCCCACCAGGAGACCAGCTGGCACATCCGCCGGATGGCCGGAGTCCCAAACAAAGCTGGAAAAGGCTTTGATCGGGTCTCTGATGTAGTAACCCGGAAGCTACATCACAACGTCACTTCCAGTCTACTCTTAAAAAAATCCAAAGTAATCAAAAAAGCAGATTTTGGCATTTTGAATACTTTGAATTGCAGAGGAAGAGTTTGGGGTCCTTTAGACCCCAGATTCCTCCATAAAGAGTACATGTCATTGCCTATTACTGTCACAAGGGATTTTTACATTCCTTGTGACAGCAATAAAAAAAAGTGATCATATTTTTTAAATGGACAGTGTAAAAAAAAACTTAAAAAATAAAAAAAGAGTAAAAAAAAAAATATATATTTTTCAAAGCACCCCCAAAGAACCAAAGAAAAGACATACGCAAGTCGCGTCCGCAAATGTAAACAGTGTTCAAATCACACATGAGGTATCGCCGCTAACATCAGAGCAATAATTCTAGCAAAAGACCTCCTCTAACTTTAAAGTGAAGTGTATTTTTTCCAAAAAAATTTTGTTTGAAAGACCACTGCTCAAGTATCGTGTGACAAAATATTGCGACGATCACCGTTTTTATAATATATATATATATATATATATATATATATATATATATATATATATATATATATATATATATATATATATATATATATATATATATATATATATATATATATATATATATATATATTGAGCGGAGTTTTCCCTGTGCAAAGACTGGCAACAAGGTCAATCGGCTCTGCTAGAACCTCTTCGGCACACCTACGCACAATAATGCCAGCAACGGAGGGGGGCAGACCCTGGCCAGAACAGGACAGTAGTTCTGCTCAAGACCAAGTTAACCTTTTAAAATAAATAAGTGCATTTAGAAAAAAAAAAAAAAAGTCTGCAGAGCATTGCACCTGTGATCTGCTGATGTCAGGCTCCTGCAGAATCTCATTATAGCTGTCTGCCTGTATCTCTCATACGGGTAGACAGTTAATGGAGAGCAGGAAGATCAACGAACTACGAGAGCACTCAACAGCAACCTTTCAGTTCATTGAAAACTACAAGCCGTATGCAGCGGTGGCAGAGAGTAGTTGTAGTTGATTCATTCACAGATCACTGAATGAATAACGCAGGGGTGTGGGAGGAGCTCCACACACACTTTTTTTATTTTGTGACAGCAGGTACAGGGAGAAGATTCCCCACCCACTGTCACAGTGGGGGATCAGGAGCGCCGCAGGCAGATGCCCTTTAGTAACATTTAACATGTTACCAAAGGTGAACTTATCCTTTAAGATTAATACTACTTTATAACTGATGTGAATGTACATTTATATGTAGTGTATATTCACATCAGCCCCCCTCAAGAAGCTCACAATCCAAGGGCCAATTTAGGATCCAAATAACCCACCCTTTGGGAAGAGAGGAAACCCATGCAAGCACAGGGACAACTCCAGGCGGGTAGTGTACTGGCTGGGATTCAAGGCAGAGGTGCTAGCCACTGTGCTGCCCCTTATTGGTTTAACCACTTCCCACCCGGTTTATAGTAGAATGACGGCCGGGCAGTGGTTCAGATATCCTGACTGGGTGTCATATGACATCCAGCAGGATAACTGCCAGCGCGCACCCATGTGGCGATCGGTGGTGTGCCAGTCTAACACACCACTACACCGATCTCCGTAAAGAGCCTCTCCGTAAAGAGCCAACGGAGGCTCTTTACCACATGATCAGCAGTGTCCAATCACTGCTGATCACAATGTAAACAGGAAGAGCCCTTGATCATCTTTTCCTCACACGCATCTGTCTCTCCTGTCGGGGGGGGGGGGGTTGGGGGGGTCTGCGCTGATTGTTTATCAGTGCAGTTCCCCCCCCCCCCCCCCCCCGTGGATGCCCACACTGGACCTCTGGCACTGACTGGCACCATTATGAATGCCTGCCAGATCAGTGATGCCCATCCGTGCCGCCTACCAGTGCCCATCAGTGCTGCCTTATCAGTGCCCATCAGTGCAGGAGAAAAAAAAAAAAAAACGTACTTATTTACAAAATTTTATAACAGAAACAAAGAAAAATTTATTTTTTCTAAATTTTCGGTCTTTTTTTTATTTGTTCGTGCAAAAAATAAAAACCCCAGCAGTGACCAAATACCATCAAAAGAAAGCTCTATTTGTGGGAGCAAAACGATTAAAAAAATAAATAAATAAACTTTGTTTGGGTACAGTGTAGCATGACCTCGCAATTGTCATTCAAAGTGCAACAGCGCTGCAAGCTAAAAAATTAGCTTGAGCAGGAAGGGGATGTAAGTGTCTGGTATTGAAGTGTTTAAAAGGGGACTCCAGGTGTACCTAAAGTGTTTGTAAAGCCCATTCATGAAATTTGACCTAGGCGCTTATATCTGTAGTGTTTACTCATCTCTCTCCAAAGCTCTAAGTGCCATGTCTTTCTGCTGCTCCATTCCTCAGTTATCAGCAGAGTCACTTCTGACAAGTTCTCTGACACACGAGATAACAGCTGGCAATCAAAACTTTAGCCCAGGTTCACATTGGTGCGGCTTTGAAATCGCGCTAATTTAGCATGATTTCAAAGTCGCACATCAGTGCAATTTGCACTGTCAATTTCATTGTGCCTTGCAACTTCATTTAACAGAAGTCTATACAAGTTGCAAAGAAATAGGTAAAAAGTAGTGCAGGAACCCTTTTTATAATTGTTGAAAAATGAGCTGTGGTGATATGAATGATTCCATTGTCGGCAATGGGGTGCGACTTGACATGCGATTTGGAACTGTCAAATCACATGACAAGTTGCACCGGTGTGAACAGGGGCTAAATGCAGGTGAATCATCCAGGTGCAGGCGTTTAACATTACCATGATTGACACGGCACCGGTGAAGGTTTTTGAAAAATCACATTTACTGCTTTATAAAAACACACACACACTATCTCACAAAAGTGAGTACGCCACTCACATTTTTTGTAAATATTTTATTATATCTTTTCATTTGAAAACACTGAAGAAATGACACTTTGCTACAATGTAAAATAGTGAGTGTCCAGCTTTTATAACAGTGTAAAATTAGCTGTCCCCTCAAAATAACTCAACACACAGCTATTAATGTCTAAACCGCTGGCAACAAAAGTGAGTACACCCCTAAGTGAAGATGTCCAAATTGGGCCCAAAGTGTCAATATTTTGTGTGGCCACCATTATTTTCCAACACTGCCTTAACCCTCTTGGGTATGGAGTTTATCAGAGCTTCACAGGTTGCCACTGGAGTCCTCTTCCACTCCTCCATGACAACATCACAGAGCTGGTGGATGTTGGAGACCTTGCACTCCTCCACCTTTCGTTTGAGGATGCCCCACAGATGCTCAATAGGGTTTAGGCCAGCAGAAATGCTTGGTGAGTCCATCACCTTTACCCTCAGCTTCTTGAGCAAGGCAGTGGTCTTCATGGAGGTGTGTTTAGGGTCGTTATGTTGGAATACTGCCCTGCAGCCCAGTCTCTGAAGGATCATGCTCTGCTTCAGTATGTCACAGTACATGTTGGCACTCATGGTTCCCTCAATGAACTGTAGCTCCCCAGTGTTGGCAGCACTCATGCAGCCCCAGACCATGATACTCCCACCACCATGCTTGACTGTAGGCAAGACACACTTGTCTTTGTACTCCTCACCTGGTTGCCACCACACATGCTTGACACCATCTGATTCAAATGAGTTCATCTTGGTCTCATCAGACCACATCTATGTCCTTAGTCTGCTTGTCTTCAGCAAACTGTTTACGGGCATCATCCTCACAAGAGGCTTCTTCTGGGATGACAGCCATGCAGATCAATTTGATGCAGTGTGCGGCATATGGTCTGAGCACTGACAGGCTGACCCCCCACCCCTTCAACCTCTGCAGCAATGCTGGCAGCACTCATATGTCTATTTCCCAAAGACAACCTCTGGATATGATGCTGAGCACGTGCACTCAATTTCTTTGGTCGACCATGGCAAGGCCTGTTCTGAGTGGACCCTGTCCTTAAACCGCTGTAAGGTCTTAGCCACCGTGCTGCAGCTCAGCTTCAGGGTCTTGCCAATCTTCTTATAAACTAGGCCATCTTTATGCAGAGCAACAATTCTTTTTTTCAGATCCTCAGAGAGTTCTTTGCCGTGAGGTGCCATGTTGAACTTCCAGCGACCAGTATGAGAGAGTGGGAGCGATAACACCAAATTTAACACACCTGCTCCCCATTCAAACCTGAGACCTTGTCATATGACACTGGGGAGGGAAAATGGCTAATATGACCCAATTTTCACTTAGAGGTGTATTCACTTTTGTTGCCAGAGGTTTAGACATTAATGGCTGTGTGTTGAGTTATTTTGAGGGGACAGCAAATTTACACTGTTATACAAGCTGTACACTCACTACCTTACATTGTAGCAAAGTGTAATTTCACACACATATACATATTATAATATATATATTTATCTTCTTATGCACAGTGATGGTTTAAAGTATTTGCCTTTTTAAATGCACTCAGATCTGATCTAATTGGATTTCTTTGTGGGAAGTATATATGTGTATGTATGTATGTGTATATGTATGTATATGTGTATATGTATGTATATGTGTATATGTATGTATGTGTGTATATGTGTATATGTGTGTATATGTGTATATGTATGTATATGTGTATATGTATGTATATGTGTATATGTATGTATATGTGTATATGTGTATATGTATATATATATATATATATATATATATACATACATACATATACACATACACACATACATACACACACATATATACTTCCCACAAAGAAATCCAATTAGATCAGATCTGAGTGCATTTAAAAAGGCAAATACTTTAAACCATCACTGTGCATAATAAGATAAATAAAAAGGTTAAAACACCCACTTCACAGAAAGTTAACAGCCTCTCACCAATCATCCCTACGACAATAATTAAACTCCATGTGCTGTATTTAGAACAAAAGAGAGTCAACCAAATCACACGTACTTGTCAGCTGGGACACAACCAACAAGGAGAGAGAAATGCTGGAGCGTATATATATATATATATATATATATATATATATATATATATATATATATATATATATATATATATATATATATATATATATATATATATATATATATATATATATATATATATTATATTAATAATAATAATAAAATGGCGGCCGTCGCAATATTTTATGTCACAGTACTTGAGCAGTGGTCTTTCAAACAAAATTTTTTGGGAAAAAATACACTTCACTTTAAAGTTACAGAGGAGGTCTTTTGCTAGAATTATTGCTCTTGCTCAGACGTTTGCGGTGATACCTCACGTGTGATTTGAACACTGTTTACATTTGCGGACGCAACTTACGCATGTCTTTTCTTTAGTTTGGAAAGGGGGCTCTTTGAAAAATATTTTTCAGTCGCCAGTTTTAAACTTTAAAATACATCCCACAATTAAACAGCTCAGGTAGATATAATGCGCCATTTCACAACCTTAAACTTGCTATAGTAACAGCTCAACTCCTGTGCAAAGTGTAACACCCATTTGAATGACCCTTCAAAGTACAAACAGGGGCTATGCGAGCCTACTGGGCTTGCAACTAGTGAAACTGCAAAAAGTAGCACTGAAACAGACATATTAAAAGCTACTATAGCACAACACCAAAATGCAATGTAAGCCAATGAGCTGTTAAAGCTTACCTTTGAAACCCCAGCTCCTGTAAATCGTGCTTCCAACAATTCCTGGCGCCGAGGGTCCAGGCTATGCAATTCTTCCATCATTTCCTCTACAAAATGATAAAACGCAGAAAATTAGATGTTATGGCCAATCAAAGCTTAGCACAGACAGGTCATCATAAACAACTGCATAGACAATTATGGGATCAACCAACTTTCCGCCTACTGATTCTAGGCTTGTGTAACACTACAGTGCAAGAGGCACAGGTAAATGTCTGCTGCTGAAACAAAGTACTCACATTTACCTGAGAGACAGAGGTAGGTGACATAATGATTAATGGTACGCTTAGATACTCAGTCCTCAGCTAACATCCCAGGTACCTTCAGCCTGAAGGTCAAGCTTTGCAACAAAGACTCAATGGCTACAACATTTCCCCATCACAAAATCTCAATTCTATTATCTTGAATAGAATTAGTAATGGAACAATTTGCATCAAATGGGTATATGGTGAACACTGTGCTCTTTATTTCATTATTTCTATTCTGCAAGGTCACCATGTTGCCTAGTCACACAAAAGCCATTAGCATTTAATAGGTCAATTTTAATTACAACTGACACCATAAGTGACAAATAAGCATATAAATGCAAAATAAACAAGACCAGTCTGACTTAAAGCTGGCCAAAAATTATACAATTTTCTTGGACAATTTTCTTTAGATGTACCTTTAACCACTTGCCGACCACCTCACGCTGATATACGTCAGCAGAATGGCACGGGCAGGCAGAATCCGATCGGACACCCCACACCCCCCCCCCCCCCCCACCCCAGTGCCCGAAGGCTGCCGGCATTTGTTCGCGGGCGATCAGACGTGAGGGGGAGGCCATCCATTCGTGGCCACCCCCTCGCGATCGCTCCCGGCGAATGAAATCCTTCCTCTGCCTCTGTAATGTAAACAGCGGCAGAGGAAGTGATGTCACCTCTCCTCGAGCCGGTCTTTTCGTTCTGACGCCGAGGAGAGAAGATATCAATGTGAGTTACACCAACACTACACTAACAGTAGAACACACTAGGCACACTTTTCACCCCCCAGTCACCCCCCTGTACCCCCTGTCACAGTGACACCAATAGCAGTTGTTTTTTTTTGCATTGGTGTCAGTTTGTGACAGTTATAAGTGTTAGGGCAGTTAGGGTTAGCCCCCTTTAGGTCTAGGGTACCCCCCTTTAGGTCCAGGGTACACCCCCTAACCCCCCCTAATAAAGGTTAACCCCTTGATCACCCCCCGTCGCCAGTGTCACTAAGCGATTGTTTTTCTGAACGATGTATTAGTGACACAGGTGACGCTAGTTAGGGAGGTAAATATATAGGTTCGCCGTCAGCATTTTATAGCGACAGGGACCCCCATATACTACCTACTAAAGGTTTTAAGCCCCTGATTGCCCCCTAGTTAACCTTTTCACCAGTCATCACCGTATAACTGTTACGGGTGACATTGGCTGGTTAGTTTTTTTATAGTTTATTATAGTTTCAGGGCACCCGCCGTTTATTTCCTAATAAATGTTTAACCCCCTAATTGCCCGGCGGTGATATAAGTTACTTTTTTAGGGTCAGATAAGGTCTGCGTCGCCCCAGGCAGCGTCAGGTTAGCGCCAGTACCGCTAACACCCACGCACGCAGCATACACCTCCCTTAGTGCTATAGTATCTGAACGGATCAATATCTGATCCAATCAGATCTATACTAGCGTCCCCAGCAGTTAAGGGTTCCCAAAAACGCAGTGTTAGCGGGATCAGCCCAGATACCTGCTGGCACCTGCGTTTTGCCCTTCGGCCCAGCCCTGCACAGCCCACCCAAGTGCAGTATCGATCGATCACTGACACTTACAAAACACTAAGCACACATAACTGGAGCGTTCGGAGAGTCAGGCCTGATCCCTGCGATCGCTAACAGTTTTTTGGTAGCGTTTTGAATCAGTCGCTAACAGTCAGGAGCTTTTTTGCCTGCGAGTCTCACTAGTGTACCCCTAAATTTAGAGCCCTAAATAGCAAATCAAAGGTACACTAGTGAAGAGGCCTACACGTTTCTGAGCATGATAGTGAAGAGGAAGTCACTCATCTGTCAGATTCAGAATACGATCCTGTAGAGGACAGCGGCTCCATGACAGATAGCTCTGACGACGGAGTTGTGGTCCCTGCTAAGGTCAGGCGTACCAGACCCCAATCTTCTTCTTCTGTCCTTGAAGTGCAAGAACCGCAGGTCCCTCATATGGAGCAGAGAAGTACTAGTGCTGCTATTTCTTCTGGTGAACTGGCAAGCACCAGCGGCCTAGTACACCCTGGTCGTACATCCAGCACTGCAGTATCACGTGGTGACGTGGCGAGTCCCATAAGTGCAGTTCAAGCTGGCGAGGTGGCAAGCACTAGTTGTGTCCCGCTGCCACCAAGAAGACGAACACAGGCCCGTCGTGCCCATAGTGCCTTTCCTGCTGCATTCGCCAATCCGAATTGGGAACCCACCACTTCTGCAGCATTCGTACTTCCCCCATTCACTGGCCAACCCGGAATTCAGGTGGAAACAGTTGATTTTACGCCACTGGATTTTTATTCGCTGTTTTTCACCGAAGATCTCTATAGATCTATTGTGGACCAAAGCAATTTATATGCTGGTCAACACATCGCCACTAATCCCCAGTTCTCCCTGGCCAGAGATTGGAAACCAATTACGGTTTCCGAATTTAAGATCTTTCTGGGCCTTTCCCTCAACATGGGCATAAATAAAAAGAGTGAGTTGCGGTCATATTGGTCCACTGACCCAATTCACCATATGCCCGTGTTCTCTGCCTCCATGACCAGGGCACGATACGAGCAGATTTTGCGGTTCATGCACTTCAACGACAATGAACTCTGTCGTCCTCGTGGAGACCCTGGATACGATCGGCTCTACAAAATTTGGCCCCTCGTAAACCACTTCAACCATTTTGCAGACTTGTTTACTCCCCATCAAGTTGTCTGTGTTGATGAGTCCCTGATTAAATTTTCTGGCCGCTTGTCATTCAAACAGTACCTTCCCAGCAAGCGTGCCAGATACGGGGTCAAGATGTATAAGCTCTGTGACAGGGCCACAGGCTATACATGTAGTTTTATGGTTTACGAGGGCAAAGATAGTCACGTAGAGCCGACAAACTGCCCTGACTACATAGGAAGCGCTGGCAAGATAGTGTGTGACTTGGTGTCACCCTTATTCGGAAAGGGGTACCACTTGTACGTGGACAATTATTACACAAGCCTGCCACTTTTTAGTCACCTTTTTGATCAGATTGGAGCATGTGGCACCGTGCGACCTAATCGCCGGGGCTTTCCCCAGCGGCTTGTAGATTCCCGTCTTAGGCTGGAGGAGAGAGCCTGCTTCAAGTGTAATAATTTGCTCGCTATGAAGTGGAGGGACAATAAGAATATTTTAGTCTTACCTCCCTTCATGCAGACACGACGGTCCAAATTACTACGGCGACTGGTGTTGTGGAGAAACCCCTCTGTGTCCACGAATATAACCAAAATATGGGAGGGGTGGACCTCAACGACCAGTTGTTGGCGCCGTACCTAGTTGCCCGTAAGGCCAGACGCTGGTAAAAAAAAGTGTCTGTTTATTTATTTCAATTGGCTTTGCTGAACGCTCATGTGCTATACAGAGCTTCAGGACGGACTGGATCCTTCCTTAAATTCCAGGAAGAAATCGTCAGAGCCCTTCTGGTTCCAGACGGTGCTCCACCTCACCTTCCCCAACCAAATGCAGTAAGCCGGCTGCATGAGAGGCATTTTCCTTATGTCCTCCTGAGTACCCCTACCCAACAAGCCCCCCAAAAAAAGATGTCGTGTCTGCAGCAAGCGTGGATATTAGGGGAACAACGGATCAAAAATCTCACGGATCGGATCAATCCTCGGATCAGAGTCACGGATCGGATCATTTTCGGATCAGCAAAAAAAAAACAAAAAAAAAAAAAACACACAAATCTTGTTACACCCACCGGAGTTTTAGATTTAAAAGCTATTTTCAACACAAAACCGAGCTTATGTGCATAAATACAGTATTTGTGCATATAAGCTCGGTTTTGTGTTGAAAATAGCTTTTAAATCTAAAACTCCGGTGGGTGTAACAAGATGTCCGCTTGCCCCCTTCTCACTCTATCATTATTGTACTGTGCAGGAGTGTGGGGTGTAGCAAGATGGCGGCGACGAAACGTCACTTCCTGTCGAGACAGCGGCCGCTTCCGGGTGTACCAAGATGTCCGCCACTCCGGAGCTAGGCCGAAGCCGCGGCCTTTCCTATGGCTGAGGCCGCAGAGTGCTCCGCGGATCGCGGGTGTGCCGATCCGCGGAGGGTGATCCGTACGGATCGGTAACGATCCGTTGCACCCCTAGTGGATATAGGCGTGACACCCGGTATTATTGTCCCTCCTGTCCTGACAATCCTGGTCTATGCATTGGTGAATGTTTTGAACGCTACCATACACTAGTTGAGTATTAGCGTAGGGTACAGCACTGCACAGACTAGGACACACTTTCACAGGGTCTCCCAAGATGCCATCGCATTTTGAGAGACCCAAACCTGGTACCAGTTACAAAAGTTAAAGTTACAAAAAAAAGTGTAACAATAAATAAAAAAAATAAAAACACAAAAAATATAAAATAAAAAAAACAAAAATAGTTGTCGTTTTATTGTTCTCTCTCTCTATTCTCTCTCTATTGTTCTGCTCTTTTTTACTGTCTTCTATTCTGCAATGTTTTATTGTTATTATGTTTTACCATGTTTGCTTTTCAGATATGCAATTCTTTTATACTTTACTGTGTTTTATTGGTAACCATTTTCTTGTTTTCAGGTACGCCATTCAGCTGCAGAGCGGATTTATTTATCTTGATAACAACAGCGTTTGCTCCCACGATATATAAAGCCGTGACTCCAGCGCTGTCAGAGGTGATTTCACCACCACAGTTACATACTTCAGCATATATGCCAAAGTGTGGGGGCAGCAGTGGGTGGAGGAGCAATTTGCTCCTGCCTTTTGCGGGAGGATGCCCCCATGCTTCGGCATATATATATATATACGGTGCATGTATGCCCATCATTAGAAGTGGGTGGATGAAGGGAGGTATTCTAATGGTGGGCATACCCACCAATCAATATCTTTTTTTCGTTCAGCCCACAGGCTGCATGAAAAAAACGTTTACAATATATGCCCAACAAGGACCAGCAACGTACTGGTATGTTGCTGGACTTTGAGTGGTTATACCAGAATGATGCCTGCAGGTTTAGGCATCATCTTGGTATCATTCTTTTCAGCCAGCGGTCGGCTTTCATGTAAAAGCAATCCTAGAGGCTAATTAGCCTCTAGACTGCTTTTACAAGCAGTGGGAGGGAATCCCCCCACCGTCTTCCATGTTTTTCTCTGGCTCTCCTGTCCCAACAGGGACAGCCAGCTGACCATAGAGCTGATCAGAGACCAGAGTGGCTCCAAACATCTCTATGGCCTAAGAAACCGGAAGCTACGAGCATTTCATGACTTAGATTTCGCCGGATGTAAACAGCGCCATTGGGAAATTGGGAAAGCATTTTATCACACCGATCTTGGTGTGGTCAGATGCTTTGAGGGCAGGGGAGAGATCTAGGGTCTAATAGACCCCCGTTTTTTCAAAAAAAAGAGTACCTGTCACTACCTATTGCTATCATAGGGGATATTTACATTCCCTGAGATAATAAAAATGATTAAAAAAAAATAAAAAATATGAAAGGAACAGTTTAAAAATAAGATAAAAAAGCAAAAAAATAATAAAGAAAAAAAAAAAAAAAAAGCACCCCTGTCCCCCCCCCCCTGCTCTCGCGCAAAGGCGAACGCAAGCGTCGGTCCGGGGTCAAATGTAAACAGCAATTGCACCATGCATGTGAGGTATCACTGCGAAGGTCAGATCAAGGGCAGTAATTTTAGCAGTAGACCTCCTCTGTAAATCTAAAGTAGTAACCTGTAAAG
>JBBDGP010001338.1:2240000-2317500 GCA_037952835.1 Lithobates septentrionalis
CAAAATGTTGAAGTTTTTACAAAAATGTAGGCACTGCCACAGCTGGCCTCCTTCTGAAAGTGATAGTTTTCTGGCTGGGTGAGCACAAACCTACACTAAAGTCCGAGAAATGTTGGAATTCCTCATCCTTATAACTCAACGTCAGCGAGATAGTATTGAAACTAAAGCATAACAACTAGCAAAGGGGAGATCAGCAATGGAAACCCACATATTTTTTCTCATGATAGATGTACTTTAAGGGGTCAGTTTAAAGCAGTGACTGTTATCCAAACATTCTCTGGTGGTGAATCAATCACTGTCATTTAACAGACCTCTACATGAGCGATTCATCTGCAATGTTTGGCAGATGGCAGATTCACTGCCTTGTACATATGACCCTAAGTTTTATTAAACACTGCACAAAAGGAGAATACATTTTATTTATTTTTTTAGATCCTTTTTTTATAAAAATGTTGCATGTTTTACAATTTGTAAGGTCCAAACCTAGACTTTCAGCACAACCCAGTCCAGTTATATAAATATGTAGCAGATCTATCAGAAAATCAGTTGGTGATTATATGATTGATACCATTTTCCCCCATACTAATTGATATAACTGTAACAGAACTGGTATAGTAAAAAAAAATAAACCCTCCAGTGTAAACAAAACAGAGGTTGTGACCCAAAATGTAATAAAGGTATTGTACCATGCTATACTGGCGTGTGTGGGCATCAACTTTATAAATCTAGCATTTGGGGGGTAACTATCTGCAGCCCTGGCAAGAGACCGTGCACATCATGTTTTACGCTCCCCACTTACAAAGCCGCTCAAGTAGTACAATGGAAGGCAAGCCGCAAACCACATATCCCATAGTCTCTCAAATTTCGTTGGACAGTTCTTATGCTATAAAACCAATTTCTCTCAAGCCAAAGTGTTAACTTGATTTCTCTACTCTTCTATTATTGGGAGGTGGTGAGACTTCCACTTTCTATCATGAAATGGCAATCTGATAATAGGAACAAATGTGTTCATAGGTAGGGTTTCTTTGTCCAGCACACTCAACAGGCATTAGTCTGGACCAGCGGCAAAATTGACTTTAAGCACAAGAATATTAGTATACATAATTCCTTTGTAATATTAGTGAAGTTTGGGGCACCTCCTCAGCATATGAGTTAGGTCTGCTTGACCTCCTATTACAATTAGGGCAATTAGGGGATTCCCTGTTGGTTCAATTTAAATCACTTCTCTGGCGTGTGATCTGTTCTATGTAGTAGAGCTGCACGATTTTAATTGTTAAAGAATCGAGATTGCGATTTAACCAGCCTCACAATCTTAAAACAGCATTTCCTCGATTCAGTGCAGGGAGTTGAACTGCTCACTGCCGACAACTGTTTTTAAAAAAATTAAAATCGGGCAGCCTGTCAAGTTTATCACAACATTGCTTAGGCGGAGATAAAGAGAAACATTTAGTTCTATTAAATCAAACGGATGAACTTCGGTCTGTAAATGAGGTCTGTTTAACCACTTAAAGCGGAAGTAAACCCATCCATAAAACAGTTTCATTTCCGGCACGTGCCGGAAATGTAACACTCCCATTGGTTGTGCTCTCAATCAAACTGTGAAACCATCCAATGGCTGGTGTCTAAACTGATCACATGTGCAGCATCATGGCAGTTGTAGATTAAACAGAGGCAAAGATGGCAGCCTCCTTGGCTGAAAGCGATAGGGGGGTTTACTTACACTTTAAAGACTAATGCCGCGTACACACGGTCGGAAATTCTGCCAGCAAAACTCAGATGAGAGCTTTTTGTTGGAAAATGCGACCGTGTGTATGCTCCATCGGTCTTTTGCTGGCGGAATTCCAACCAGCAAAAGATTGAGAGCAGGTTCCTCTATTTTTCGGTCGGGAAATGCGATCATCTGTACAAATTGACGGGCAAAATTTCAACACATGCTCGGAAGCATTGAACTTCATTTTCTCGGCTCGTCGTAGTGTTGTACGTCACTGCGTTCTTGACGGTCGAGAGTTCAGAGAACTTTTGTGTGACTGTGTGTACGCAAGGCAAGCTTGAGCGGAATTCATCCAACCATCCAAGTTTTTTCCGACGGAAAATCCACTCGTGTGTACGGGGCATTAGCCTTTTTCTGACACTTGTTGCTTACAAGTTAAAATGAGTATTCTTTGCTATAAAATTGAACCCCCAAATATTATTATAATATATATATATATATATATATATATATTAGGGCTGAAACAACTAATCGATTAATCGACAACTAATCGATTATGAAAATAATCGATTACTATTTTCATAATCGATTAATCGGCCAGTAACATAATGGGGTTAAAAAAATTAAATTGAGCCTTTTTATAGTACAAAAAGAGCAAATCTTTACTGTAAATATTACTTTCACATTTCTACAGTAAAAAAATGAACCCCTTACAATAGAGATTATCTGCTTTTTTTTGTACTATAAAAGGCTAATTTTAGGTTTTTTTTTAACCCCATTATGTTACTAAACGTCTTAGACCTGGTTCACATCTATGTGTTTTTGGTGCTTTTTGCAGAAACGCTCTGCAGTTAATTTACATGGTTTCCTATGGGACACATTCACATCTATGCTTTTTTTCAGCCGCTGAGTATTTGGAAAGGTTCAGGGACTTTTTTTATGCAAAACTGTGCTTTTTTGGTTCAATATACTTCAATGGAAAAGCTGCAGAAAAGCATGTAATGCGTTTTTGTAGCAATTTGTGTTTTTTAATCTGCCCAACAACAAATTGGCCAAAAAATGCAAAAAAAATGCAAATTGCAGCAAAATCACGTGTGCAAAAATCAAAACGCACAGCAAAAAGCACTGCAGAAACATATCAAAAGCAAACTGCATAGGTGTGTACAGAGCCTTATGCTGGCCACACGGATCAATTTTCAGAAGAGAATATTCAGACGAAAAATCTTTGTATATTCACTGAATGAAAGAATGTTTGAAATTTTCACTTTTTTTTAAAATTGTGTTTTTTAAAATGAATGAAAACCACATACACCGTCTGAAAATTCCTTTGACCAAGAAGTTTTCTATCATTTCCAAATTGTCACTGTGGTTGAAAATGACCGTCAATTTGACCCCACTAACGATTAGAAAATCGAACAAACGTTCTTAAAATGCCATTTTGTTTTTTAAATTGATCTCTGAGTCTGATGATATTTACTAGATTCACCCTTTTTTAATAGTATATATCCTCTAATAGCATATACAGTCTATCTTTTCTGTCTGTTATTCTCAGAGTGGATTAGATATGTTGCTCCCTAACCATATAGTTATTTATATTTACCACTGCATAGAGATATTTAAGAATAAATTGCCTTTTTATAAAACTTTACATATTAACTAAATTATACACAACACTTTTTTTTTTTTTTTTAAGCTTATCAATCGATTAATCGAAACAATAATCGGCCAACTAATCGATTATGAAAAAAATCGTTAGTTGCAGCCCTAATATATATAGATATATATATATCTATATATATATATATATATATATATATAATATATATAAATTTTTTGTTTTTAGCAGAGACCCTAGAGAATAAAATGGCGGTTGTTGCAATATTTTATGTCGCACTGTATTTGGGCAGCGGTCTTTCAAACGCAATTTTTGGGGAAAGATACACTTTAATGAATTTAAAAAAAAAAAAAAAATCTAAACAGTAAAGGTAGCCCAATTTTTTTTTTTTGTATCATGTGAAAGATGATGTTACGCCGTGAGAATCGTGATCTTTAGTCTAAGTAAAATAATCGTGATTCTCCTTTTCGCCAGAACCTCCTACATTGTAAGCTCTAGCGAGCAGGGCCCTCTGATCCCTCCTGTATTAAATTGTATTGTAAGTGTACTGTCTGCCCTCATGTTGTAAAGCGCTGCACAAACTGTAGGTGCTATATAAATCCTGTATAATAATAATAATAATTAGGGCTGAAATTATTAATCGATATTATCGATAATGAAAATCGTTGTCAACGATTTTCATTATTGATTAGTTGGTCCGCACCTTCCTTCTGTCCTGTCTGTCCATTTAAATCCTCCCTCCTCCCTCCTGTGTCCTCGGCGCCGCCATTTGTGACCAGGCACATCTGCGCCGCCGCATGTCCGCGGCGCGCCTCTCCTGCTCCTCGCTGACGTCACCCCCCCTGATCTTCTCAGCCCCGCCCGCTGCCTCGAGGGAACAGAGAATAAATCCTCCCTCCTGTGTCCTCCGCGCCGCCGTTTGTGACCAGGCACGTCCGCGGCGCGCCTCTCCTTCTCCTCCTCCTCGCTGACATCATCCCCACTGATCTTCTCAGCCCCGCCCGCTGCCTCGAGGGAACAGGGAGGCGAGGGCAAGAAGCCGCGAGGAGAGCCGAGCTGCCGAGCTGCACATTCATTGTGAAAGGTAGCAGCTAATAATAACACAGTAAAAACAGCACCATCCTAACAGTATTCCTGGGGAGGGAGGGAGGGAGGGAGGGGGGTGGGGTGCCCCATCATTGGTGTTCCGGGGGGTGACTGCCTGGAAGAGAAGTGCCCCATCATTGGTTTTCCTGGGAGGGAGGGGAATAGACATAGTGCCCCATTGGTGTTCCTGGGAGGGGGGGAATAATGCCCCATTGGTGTTCCTGGGAGGGGCGGGGGGATAATGCCCCATCATTGGTGTTCCGGGGGGTGGCTGCCTGGAATAGTAGTGCCCCATCATTGGTTTTCCTGGGTGGGAGGAGAATAGACATAGTGCCCCATTGGTGTTCCTGGGAGGGGGGGAATAGTGCCCCATTGGTGTTCCTGGGAGGGGTGGGGGGATAGTGCCCCATCATTGGTGTTCCTGGGAGGAATAGCGCCCCGTCATTGATGTTCCCGGGAGGAATAGCGCCCCGTCATTGGTGTCCCCGGGAGGAATAGCACTCCATCATTGGTGTTCCCGGAAGGAATAGAAAAAATGGCACATTACGATTTTTTTTTTTTATGATTTTATTCGATTAATCGAAAAAATAATCGGCCGATTAATCGATTATGAAAATAATCGTTAGTTGCAGCCCTAATAATAATAATACTTGTGCAGCTCTAGTATGAATGTCTGTGTGAAGCAGACAGGGAGACCAGTTGCAGTGTGAATAAGGCTGCTTCCCAAGATTCCTCTGAGATTGGGCCCAGATCTCCCACCCAACCCCTCTCTGGCTGGTAATCCTATCTGTTCCATGGATTTTATTATTTGAAGTATATCTGCAAAATCAGCCTTTTTTTTTTTTTTTTTTTTGCGCGATAATACATTGATAATAGAAAAGGGTTGTAATACCATACGAGTACATGCTTGCATCTGGATACTGTGTCCTAAGGCCTGATTCACACCTATGCAAGTTGCAGTTTGCATATTGCAGGTGCATTTTGCTATTTTTAATACATATTTTTGATCCTTTGAAGCCTATCAAACCAAAAACCCGAAAAAAAGTCCCTGGACCCGTCCATAAAATGCATAGATGTGAACTACATCCATAGGAAACCATGTTAAATGGACTGTAGTGTGTTTCTGCAAAACTGAAAGCGCACAAAAAAATTCATAGGTGTGAACCAGGCCATACTGTAAATATTGAAAACACGTTTGGTGGGGAATATCAAATTCAGAACATAATTGTTCAGATGTCCTAATAATACTGCTTTCATTCAGTCGGGAGAGATATTTAACACTATTTATTATACCATAGTTCAGATCCCGTTAACTTAACTTTTTAAACTCTCCATATTCAAGTTATTCCATTATGAAGTATATTGCTAAAGTCCTTCATTACCAAGTGAATTTTCATAGCTAGCCATATTTTATATAAAAGTATGCATGTAGGTTATTGGGTTATTTATATTTTAACTGTATTTTTTAAAAATTTGGAAATATTTTATTTACAGTGTAAGTGTAGTGCCCTTTGAATTAATGGTCATGCACACACACACACTGTGTATAGAAATTCAGAGCGTCGTTGCTTACTGTTCTGATTTGTAAAGCACAGTAGTAATTTTCCTGTCGTGTTAATTCTCTACTAGTTTGATAACAACATTTAGAGGTCCTAGACACACTATGGGGTTGATTTACTAAAACTGGAGAGTGCAAAATCTGGTGCAGCTCTGCAAAGAAACCAATCGGCTTCCATTTTTTTTTTTTAAAGCGGATGTGCACTCCTGATATATTATATTATATTATATTATATTATTTATATATATATATATATGTCAAAAATTCCCATCTTTCTAATGTCACACTCACTTTTAGTGTTCTTTTCCTCCATCCATGTCTGTTTTTCTTTCAAATTGTAACTTATATAAATAATATACTGCAGTTTTCATCTTGCTTGTGGGCATTTGAAGCCCACAAGCAATCACTTCCTGGTTCCAGTACAGTAGATGTACCAGCATTCCTTGCTGGTTCCCACGCATGCTCAGTGGTAACTGTGCCGAGCAGCGTAAACATCTTTGTTGCCATCACAACGGGTGGTGTCTTAGGAAGTTCCCGCCCCCGTTGTGATGAATTCCCGTGAGATTTCGCGGCGGCACTCCGCACTGACTCCTTGGATGAATGACACGAGATCCCAGGAGACAGTGCAGCGAGGACAGGAAATGATGCGAATACCCGCAGAATCCCCGCCCACAGCCGCAGGGACATAATACAGGCAACATAGACCGGGCCACATATCTTAAAGAGGAGTTCCACCCAGGGGGGCCGTCAAAAAAAAAAAAAAAAAAATTAAAAGTCAACAGCTACAAATACTGCAGCTGCTGACTTTTAATTGGACACTTACCTGTCCCTGGGTCCAGCGATGCGGGGGATCGAAGCCCCGCTCGTCCCCCCTCCTCCGCTCGTCGGCGCCGGCATTTCAACTGTGGGCGCCGGGCTGTGGCTTCACAGCCTGCCACCCACTGCGCATGCGCGAGCGGCGCCGCGCGCCGTGATTGGCCGCTCAATCACCTGGGACCTGTAATGGGTCCCAGATGATTGACAGGAGGGAGGGAGCAGAGCGGAGCCCTTCCTGTGCCTGGGGGGAAGTGATGTCACCAGCCCAGGCAAAGGAACAGGCAGACTACGAGGGACCAACTAGCAACAGGCATTTAGAGGTAAGTGAAAAAAAAATATATCCAAATGTTTTTTTGTTTTTTTGTTTTTAGAATTTTTACAGGTATTTTTGTTTTTTGGGTGGAACCCCACTTTAAAGTACAAGCAAAAAATAAATAAAAAAAAGTCCATTGAGCATATATTTATAAACCAGTGAGCTTAACTTGCAAAATTGTGTGAAGATCCGCTTTAATCCAAAGCATAATTGAACCAGGTGAAATTAGAAGCTGATTGGCTACCATTCACAGCTGCACCAGATATTCCTCTCCCCAGTTTTAGTAAATCCACCCCTAATGCTGGCCCTACACTATTCGAAAAATCGGCCGAACCCATTTTTGAAAAGCAAACATTCCCGCTGTGAGAGCAAACGATAGTGCCATTATGTAATGACCGATTAATCGTTCAGTGGACATAAATGAATGCATTTTTTTGCAGTTTTTTTTTTACATATACCTAGTGCAGACCCTTCGGACGGGAAGCACATGAACCTTTCAATTTATCGTTCATTCAGCAGAAAATTTCCAAACTTGTCCTTCCTTTTTTTTGGCTCAAAAACGTCCCCAACGAATACTGATTTTGTGCCCATTAACTGGCCGAAAAACTGTCTAAATGACCGAATTTCAGCCGTTTTTTTTTTTTTCTTCATATAGTGTATGGCCAGCATAAGGCTGGCTGCACACGTCTTAATAAGAGGGACAAGTGGTAGGAGACCTGATCACATGGAGTTGCTAGTGCCTGTGCTTTTGTTTGCCTTCTGAAATCCAAAAGCACCTTTTTAACAGTAACCTGGTCCAATACTGTCTGCTCTTTTGCTGCCATTACTGCTAAATCTTACCCTTAACTATATGACGAGGGGAAATAAGACTATTGCTTTGAGAACTACAGAGGGTGGCGCTTGAAACTAGAAAACGCATAATCAATATTTTTTCAGGCTTAATGTTAGGGCCGTTCCCAGAACAAGATTACCAACGACTCTATTGACCTAGCAAACAGGGGAATCAGCTGCTCAAGCTGAATGACAGAGCTGCCTTGGAGTTCCTGGAGTGGCTTTTAAATACAGCCCTTTCCTGTTTGAATAGTGTGGACTGGTGAACCAGTCTGCTCCCTTTATCTTGTAAGGTGGCCTCAGATCCATAGAGCAGGAACTTCCACATTCAGCCTAGGGTCACACTGGTGCGGGGAACCACATGTGATTCGAATAGAAATCACATTGCATTCCTGTTCAAATCACATGCGATTCTTTGCAGTGAGATTTGAGCCCATTCATTTTGTATTGCTCAAATTGCACCCGCACAAAAAAGGTACATGCACTTTTTTTTTTTGCCGCACTGGAATTGGATCACACTGCATTTTGGGAACTGTTTTAGGTTATACTCACTGTGGAATCTAAGGGGTTAATCCTCTGCACTGTGTAAAAAGGTTCTTTGATCCTGTCTCTTATCTGTTCCTCCCCTTCTTTTACTGTCCTCAATCCATCTGCTGATAGAACAGAGGCTAGGGGATAAGCTGCACATGCTCAGTTTGGTGTGTATTGTGTGAGATTTTTTTTTTTTCTTGGGAGAGTGCAGGATCAGCGCAGGGCCAATCCGCACTGTCCAGACAGAGGGACAGGGGTCCTGCAGCCTGAGAGGACAGTCAGAGCAGAATGAAACCTCCTCCTACAAGCTTTAACCAGACACCGATAGAAGTCCACAAGACTGCTGTATACTGCTGAAGGAAAAAGGTTGTTAGCAGTTTATAATTACTAAAATAATTGCATTTCCATGTACTGTGGGAGACCAGATATAGTGAAGCTGGGTTTAACACTTTAAATGGTTTAAAGCTGAATCAAAGTCCTCAATACTTGCCTCTGTTTCAATGGTCTACCCTCCAGGTTCCATGCCAGCATCCTTTCAATGGCTTCCTCTGGGTGCTGGTCTTAAGTCATCTTAATTGGCTGGTGCAGGATGATGCCACTTCCAGACACGCTCAGGAGTGCAATCATCCCGGTACACCTTCACTGTGCCGGAATGTAAACTTCAGCCGTGCATGCGCAGCTCAATGTATGTTCTACAGAAGACTGTGGGCAAGCAGGTAGGTTTATTTTATTGCAGAAGAGTAATAAGCTTGCATGTCTCTTCTGCAATAAAGAGTTTTCCTGCTCCAGTGTTTTTTGTTTTTTTTGTTTTGTTTTTTACTTCCCATTTAAAGAGGAAGTAAACTTCCCTCTAATGTTTGTACCTATAGGTAAGCCTATTATTATATATATATATATATATATATATTATATATATATATATATATATATATATATGTGTATATGTACAGCCCTGAAGGCCTATTGAAGCAGCAGTCAGTCAGCATGCAGTGGACTGTGCTGCAGACCTGATATGAGATGGAAGCTCAGTGGACTGCACTGCTAGCGCGCCACATGCGGGGTGCTTGTTAGGCTCCCAAAGCTTTAGATACACATTTTAACAAATCTGAAAAGACACAACTGTTTGCTCGTGTCTAAAGGCACTATGTTATTTTGTTTGACAGAATCATTTGTTAAATTGTTTGATGGAATCTGTTACTTTTTTTATCTGCGTGATTGGGCTCTGTGTTCTAGTCTGTACGGTCACCTTTTACTTGGAAAAGAACAAATCATGAAACTGTCTGTATCATTTTTCTAGTTATTATAACTTCCAAACCAGTGAGGTGCCCCGTCTACATGAGACGGCTCCTAAGCTTTGAAGTTTAAAGATAGTTAGCTGCTTTAAACGTAACTGTCAATGTGCTATTTTTATGGTGAAACGCTGTTGGAAATATGGTCCTTTGAGCATAAAGAAAATGTGCAAGAACTTGATCTCTTGCTCTTCGTGACATTTTTTGGTATTGTATTTATAATTTTGCCCCTTGGAGACCTGTCCTATATAACGGGGAACTGATCCAGGATGCTTTTATGTTTAAATGTAAATTTGGACCTTGGTCACATGGACATGTAAGGCAGCGTCACCTTGTCTTGCTTGTTACTTGTCAGGAAGAGTCGCACACGATTATTTGTATGCTTAAAATATGTGCAAACAGATGCTTTATTGCTAATTTAAAAAAAAAATAAAGCAGCATGATGATAGAATTAGGTCAGTCAGTATATTTATTTATATAAATGTATATAGAAATGATATTTTTAGAGGATCTGCAGAAGTCTCCAGCTCATGCGTTACTATGCAGAAAATCTTTGCCACCGGGCTGCTGGTATGGGATATCTTACACCTCTGAAAGCCACTAATGGGGGTTATTTATGAAAGGCAAATCCACTTTGCACTAAAAGTGCACTTGGAAGTGCAGTCGCTCTAAATCTAAGGGGCAGATCTGAAATGAGGGGAAGCTCTGCTGATTTTATCATCCAGTCGTGTGCAAGCTAAAATGCTGTTTATTTTCCTTGCATGCCCCCTCTCAGATCTACAGCGACTTTACTTCCAAGTGCACTTGAAGTGCAAAGTGGATTTTCCTTTAGTAAATAACCCCCATTGCGTTTGATAAGAGTTGGTTACACAGATTTCCTCCTATGATCTGTTGTGTTTCGGAGACTGCGTTTTGAGCACAATATTTCTAGGACTTTAATTCACTAGCCTATGAGATGGCAAAAAAGACACTTATTACCATGCATACAATTGGTTGCGGTAAAGAATGTCTGCCTTATGCAAGTAGGGACACAAATACTTACTGTCTGCTTTATGCAAGTACAGCTTAAAGAATACAGTGGGGATGGAAAGGATTCAGACCCCCTTAAATTTTTCACTCTTGCAGCCACTTGCTAAAATCAGCCACTTGCTAAAATCATTTAAGTTCATTTTTTTTTCTCATTAATGTACACATAGCACCCCATATTGACAGAAAAACACAGAATTGTTGACATTTTTGCAGATTTATTAAAAAAGAAAATCTGAAATATCACATGTTCCTAAGTATTCAGACCCTTTGCTCAGTATTTAGTAGAAGCACCCTTTTGATCTAATACAGCCATGAGTCTTTTTGGGAAAGATGCAACAAGTTTTTCACACCTGGATTTGGGGATCCTCTGCCATTCCTCCTTGCAGATCCTCTCCAGTTCTGTCAGGTTGGATGGTAAACGTTGGTGGACAGCCATTTTTGGGCCTCTCCAGAGATGCTCAATTAAGTTTAAGTCAGGGCTCTGGCTGGGCCATTCAAGAACAGTCACAGTGTTGTTGTGAAGCCACTCCTTCGTTATTTTAGCTGTGTGCTTAGGGTTATTGTCTTGTTGGAAGGTAAACCTTCGGCCCAGTCTGAGGTCCTGAGCACTCTGGAGAAGGTTTTCGTTCAGGATATCCCTGTACTTGGCCGCATTCATCTTTCCCTCGATTGCAACCAGTCGTCCTGTCCCTGCAGCTGAAAAACACCCCCACAGCATGATGCTGCCACCACCATGCTTCACTGTTGGGACTGTATTGGACAGGTGATGAGCCGTGCCTGGTTTTCTCCACACATACCGCTTACAATTAAGGCCAAAAAGTTCTATCTTGGTCTCATCAGACCAGAGAGTCTTATTTCTCACCATCTTGGAATCCTTCAGGTGTTTTTTTTAGCAAACTCCATGCAGGCTTTCATGTATCTTTCACCGAGGAGAGGCTTCCGTCGGGCCACTCTGCCATAAAGCCCCGACTGGTGGAGGGCTGCAGTGATGGTTGACTTTCTACAACTTTCTCCCATCTCCCGACTGCATCTCTGGAGCTCAGCCACAGTGATCTTTGGGTTCTTCTTTACCTCTCTCACCAAGGCTCTTCTCCCCCCGATAGCTCAGTTTGGCCGGACGGCCAGCTCTAGGAAGGGTTCTGGTCGTCCCAAACGTCTTCCGTTTAAGAATTATGGAGGCCACTGTGCTCTTAGGAACCTTAAGCGCAGCAGAAATTTTTTTGTAACCTTGGCCAGATCTGTTCCTTGCCACAATTCTGTCTCTGAGCTCTTCAGGCAGTTCCTTTGACCTCATGATTCTCATTTGCTCTGACATGCACTGTGAGCTGTAAGGTCTTATATAGACAGGTGTGTGGCTTTCCTAATCAAGTCCAATCAGTATAATCAAACACAGCTGACTCAAATGAAGGTGTAGAACCATCTCAAGGATGATCAGAAGAAATGGACTGCACCTGAGTTAAATATATGAGTGTCACAGCAAAGGGTCTGAATACTTAGGACCATGTGAGATTTCATTTTTTTTTCTTTTTGAAATAAATCGACAAAAATGTCAACAATTCTGTGTTTTTCTGTCAATATGGGGTGCTGTGTGTACATTAACGAGGAAAAAAAATTAACTTAAATGATTTTAGCAAATGGCTGCAATATAACAAAGAGTGAAAAATTTAAGGGGGTCTGAATACTTTCCATCCCCACTGTATGTAAACCCAACCTTTCCTATTCCTGATATGTGCCTTCTGTACCATGTACTTGTATGAGAGTCTCCTGTTCTCTTTGTATTGCTTCCTTTGTGTGAAATCCCTGATGTTCCTGCCAGTCCCTCTGCTTTCCTATTAAAAACTGACAACACTAAGCAGGAGAACACAACGTGATCAGTTCTTTAGTTATGTTGGGAACTCAGTCTGTTCTCTTTCAATGGTCAGGCTTGTGCTGGCCCGTGCCCTCCCCCCTGCACAACCTTTCACTGGGTGGCTCAGTATACTGCTGTTTATCCTCCCCCCGGCTCTTATGCGGCCGAGAACAGAGAGTATGTGATTACTTATATTAAAAAAAGAGGGGGGGGAAGTGTTTTTTTTTTTTTTTTTTTATCTTTGCACAAATGTTTGGCCTTTCATTTCTACTGTATTTTAAACTGAATGAATGGGTTGTGTCTCAAGGTGAGGGTTTACAGTCACTTTGGGTGGGAGGTAGCAGCATACAACCGTTCATGTCTGTTGGAGAATCTACACAGCACCAGGTCACCAAAATACACCAGTTTGTTTACACTATAAGGATTGGCGAAAATGGTGCTTCCTTTGAGCCTACAGGTTAGATATAGAAGGGACAGTTCTTGTTTGTTAATATCCGGTGTTTGCTTAAACAATAACAATGTAAAAAGAGAAGCACATACCAATGTTGTGGTTATAAATATTTATTGTCATGGCTGTGTGGATGTAGATGTATTGGGGATAGAAGGGCTAAAAGGATAAGTTCACCCTTATATTTTTTTTTTCAGTGTATTTCTTTTTCCAAGAGACTGCAAGATCATCATTGTCCTCCTACGCGATGGCAGAAGGAACTTGTAGTTCATTCATTCACAAATACAGCGAATGAATGACGCGGCTGTGCAGGTGGCGCCCCGCACAGCTACGCCAATTCTAAAATGTGACCGTGGCTGCAGGGGGGTGGAACCTCCACCTACTGTCACAGAATGGGATGAGGGAGGATGCTCCAAAGTAATGTTACCTGTTCCTCCCTGAATACCGTTGTAACATGTACATGCCCTAGACACACAATCAGAAAATCATACAAAAAATACCGGTTTCGTAGCAATTGTATGATAATCAGATCGTTAGTACAGAGCTTTCGAGAGCCGATCAGGACAGTTCATCCGATATTATTTGATTGGACGTGCATGAAAATATTTTTCGTATGATGCCAGATCGTACGATTTTAGTTTTAATCAGTGCAGCTGTCGTTCGAAAATGCATTACAACACATGACATCACTTCCAAATTTTTATTCTGTCGTACGAGATTTTTCGTGACTTTAGTAAAAAAATTCATCAGTTTCGATCTGAGATTTTATTGTGTGTACCGCGCTTAAAGCTGTTCCTTTTAAGTCTAAAGAATAGATGGGCCTAAAATAATAAAAACTGGTCGCAACTGTGTGGATGATGTGGAGTGTTTGGATCTGTGGAGCCCAGGTTTTACTAAAGTAGCCCAAATTTGCTTCACCGTTTACAACAAATGCTGTATTGTATACGAATTGACGTATATACGGAGGGTTGGATGCACAATTACAGAACCAATATCTGGCTTTAGTGGAGCCAGAGAATGTCTGCTGCATCCTTTACACCTGGTCTTCTTGCCTAAAGGAGATCCTGCCTCCACCCTTGGAGGTATGAAGGTTGTGAAGTAATTGGTGTATGCCTAATGATCATTAGTAAGTCTAAGATACCTTTTTAGTAGAGGAGGATCAGGATACACAAACCAATTCTGGTTTTCGATCAGGCCAGGTATGCCATTTTCATTCTAAGAGGCCTAGCTACTTCATAAACTCTGGTGACAAGTGATTGTAAGAAGTCTAGAGATTTTATTTTTTGCACTACTTAGGGCTCTCCGTGTGTGTATGGATAAACTGACTTAAAGTGATTGTAAATGATCATCTTTAAAACAAATATAAAAATGATAAATACCTTTTTTCCCTTTTTTTTTAATTTTTATAAGTGATCACATTCTCTCTGTTCTCAGCTGCATAAGAGCTGGTTGGAGGAGGAGAAGCAGCAGCACACTGATCTTCCCATGAATGACTGTGCAACGGGGGCATGTCGGGACAAGTCTGATCATTGGAGAGCAGGCTGAGTTCCCAGCACAGCTTGAGAACTGACCACAGTGTGTTCTCCTGCTTAGTGTGGTCAGTTTTTAATAGGAAAGCAGGGAGACTAGCAGGAACACCAGAGATTTCACATAAAGGAAGCAATACAAAGAGACCAAAATACTTTCTCATACAAGTACATGGTACAGCAGGCACATATCAGGAATATGAAGTGTTGGGGTAACAAACGCTTTAAGGTTGAGGTGCAATCAAGCAAAGTCTATTTTATTGTTCTGAGTCATTTGCTTTCGTTTGTCTTTCAGAGCCCTAATTTGCAAGTTTTATTTTTAATGTCTGTTTCTTATTGTGCTGCGAGGAGATTTGAATTAATAGGCCTCCAAATACAGTTTTGTGTGCCACCCATGTAGGATCAGAAATATCTGGAGAGGTATTGTTTAAATATTTAATGGATAATCTGTTTAGAGACTCGCAATGCAGTTTCAGAGGAGGGAGTTGAGATAAGTTTCTAAATGAGATGATCACCACTGCATGATCTGGCCATAAGAATTCCTATTGCTTTTAGCAGTAAAATGCCAGCAAAAGGAGGCTGAGCACTAATATAGGCTATCCTAGTAGAGGTGGCATGTCCCTTCTATCGTGGATGCAGAGCTCTTTGACTATCCCATACCCATCCTATTCAATCAAATGTAGGCTCTTCAAAGTAGATGAGATTAAATGGTGGGGAGAAAGGGAACTATTCAGTAGCTCAATGTTGCAATCCACTCTCTCCCATGATGTTTCCCCTGCGTTATTTTCTCTTTTTAAATTGTTCATTGGTTCATAATAATAATGTCTTTTAACGATTTTGCTACACACAGGAGACCAGTTTATGTTCATGCGTGGAGTTGAGCTGTTTTTAGGTTATGTGACATTTCTGTAGCCACATCTGGGCAACGTGGTGTTGTCATAGTGACAATAAAACACGTACAATTCTGAAGCCAAATGCTTATACAAGTAACATTACCAGACAGACATTCTCCTTCAAGTGTCTCTCTCTGTCTCTCTGTCTCTGTCTCTCTCTCTCTGTCTCTGTCTCTGTCTCTCTCTCTCTCTCTCTCTGTCTCTCTGTCTCTCTCTCTCTCTCTGTCTCTCTGTCTCTCTCTCTCTCTCTCTCTCTCTCTCTCTCTCTGTCTCTGTCTCTGTCTCTCTCTCTCTGTCTCTGTCTCTGTCTCTGTCTCTCTCTCTCTCTCTCTCTCTCTCTGTCTCTCTCTCTCTCTCTGTCTCTCTGTCTCTCTCTCTCTCTCTCTCTCTCTCTCTCTCTCTCTCTCTCTCTCTCTCTCTCTGTCTCTCTGTCTCTGTCTCTGTCTCTGTCTCTGTCTCTGTCTCTGTCTCTCTCTCTCTCTCTGTCTCTCTCTCTCTCTCTCTCTCTCTGTCTCTCTGTCTCTCTCTCTCTCTCTCTCTCTCTCTCTCTCTCTCTCTCTCTCTTTTCATGTGACATCACTGAAGAAATGACACTTTGCTACAATGTAAAGTAGTGAGTGTACAGCTTGTATAACAGTGTAAATTTGCTGTCCCCTCAAAATAACTCAACACACAGCCATTCATGTCTAAACCTCTGGCATCAAAAGTGAGTACACCCCTAAGTGAAAATGTCCAAATTGGCCACCATTATTTTCCAGCACTGCCTTAACCCTCTTGGGCATGAAGTTCACCAGAGCTTCACAGGTTGCCACTGGAGTCCTCTTCTACTCCTCCATGACAACATCACGGAGCTGGTGGATGTTAGAGACCTTGCGCTCCTCCACCTTCTGTTTTGAGGATGCTCAATAGGGTTTAGGTCTGGAGACATGCTTGGCCAGTCCATCACCTTTTGCCTTCAGCTTCTTTAGCAAGGCAGTGGTTGTCTTGGAGGTTTGTTTGGGGTCATTATCATGTTGGAATACTGTCCTGCGGCCCAGTCTCTGAAGGGAGGGGATCATGCTCTGCTTCAGTATGTCACAGTACATGTTGACATTCATGGTTCCCTCAATGATCTGTAGCTCCCCAGTGCTGGCAGCACTCATGCAGCCCCAGACCATGACACTCCCACCACCATGCTTGATTGTAGGCAAGACACACTTGTCTTTGTACTCCTCACCTTGTTACCGCCACACACACTTGACACCAGATGAACCAAATAACTTTTTCTTGGTCTCATCAGACCACAGGACATGGTTCTAGTAATCCATGTCCTTAGTCTGCTTGTCTTCCGCAAACTGTGGGCTTTCTTGTCCATCCTCTTTAGAAGAGGCTTCCTTCTGGGATGACAGCCATGCAGACCAATTTGATGCAGTGTGCGGCATATGGTCTGAGCACTGACAGGCTGACCTCCCACCCCTTCAACCTCTGCAGCAATGCTGGCAGCACTCATACGTCTATTTCCCAAAGACAACCTCTGGATATGACGATGAGCACATGCACTCAAATTCTTTGGTCAACCATTGCAAGGTCTGTTCTGATTGGAACCTGCCATGTTAAACTGCTGTATGGTCTTGGCAATCTTGGCCACTGTGCTGCAGCTCAGTTTCAGGGTCTTGGCAATCTTATAGTCTAGGCCATCTTTATATAGAGCAACAATTCTTCTTTTTTTTTTTTTTCAGATCCTCAGAGAGTGCTTTGCCATGAGGTACCATGTGCCATGTTGAACTTCCAGTGACCAGTATGAGAGAGTGAGAGCGATAACACCAAATTTAACACACCTGCTCCCCATTCACACCTGAGACCTTGTAACACTAACGAGTCACATGACACCGAGGAGGGGGGGTGGCTAATTGGGCCCAATTTGGACATTTTCACTTAGGGGTGTACTCACTTTTGTTGCCAGCAGTTTATATTAATGGCTGTGTCTTGAGTTATTTTGAGGGGACAGCAAATTTACACTGTTATACAAGCTGTACACTCACTACTTTACATTGTAGCAAAGTGTAATTTCTTCAGTGTTCTCACATGACAAAGATATAATAAAATATTTACAGAAATTGAGGGGTGTATATATATACTCTTCTATGTTTGTACTACAGCAGAGACAGTAAATAATTATGCCTTTCTTTTTCTTGATGTACTGGATTAATAAAGTATAACCCGATATATTGTTAAGTAGACCTGATATGTTGCATGAAGCTGTAAACTGCTCCAGGTAGCCATGGTAACCAACCATGATGCCTAACTTTATCATATTATTACTGTATATATTCCATTTATTTACATTTATATGGTTAGTTGTTTATTTTTTTATTTTATTTTATTTTTTTACTTTTTGTTTATTGAAGAAAATACATATTTAGGTAGCTACAGTTGATTGATGAAAGACAACTCCAGCAATGCAGTAGAACATCGCAAGCAGATCAGCAAGAAACACTATAAAGCCAAGGTCCATAGTTTGGTACGTTGGCATTAGTCCTCTCCAGTATAACTTAATTGAATAGCATTTGGGTCAAATATCACGCAAAATTAGTAATGGCATCAGCCTGAAGTTAGACATAGAGGGGTAGCAAACAGATCATCCAGCGCTATAGCGTAGATGAAGTCAAATAAATTATGTCCGCAGTAACAAAAATGGTACAATTATGGCTTAAATAAAAGGAATTGTAGAATAAAAGAGGGGAGATAGTGAGGAGAGGGTGGGGGGTTGTGTTTCTCCTGCTGGACTATTTTGAACCCCCCCCCCATATAGTTTTAATAAGGAATGAAGGGTACATCTGCACATATAAGGTTAGAATGGATCCATAGGATGCCATGGGCACTATATTTTGCTGAATTTAGAAAAAGGGTTGTTGAGCCAAGCTGTCTCATGATGACACCTGCTGCAGATGGCTCATGGCCATGCTATTTGAATGGGGTGTGGGAAATGTGCACAGAACGCATTGTGGGTTTCCCGCACCGCATTCTAGTGTGAACCTAGGTTTATGCAAGGGCCTTTTGAGCTTAGGTTTGCTGGCTAAGAAGGGTCAGTAGTGGAATCTTTGTTATGTGCCAGCAAATAAGCACAAAGCAGCCAGTGTCAGTGTTAGAATTGGAAGCTGCTTTAGGGAAATATTGGGGTTGATTTGGAAAGTGTACTTTTGCTGCCTGTTTTGCTCCTAGTGTCTGTTTTTTTTTTTTTTTTGTTTTTTTTTTGTCTTGTCCTTTTTTTGGGGTGTATTTGTGTTTATTTTTTTTGATGGGGCCTTTACTTTAGCAGAAAGACTTACCTTAAAAAGTGGGTTTTTGCTTCAGGGAATATTATTTTGGAGTTTTATTTTTTGAATCTATTCTCATTGAAAAAATAAAAGTTAGGCACACATTGGTTAGGCCTATTGCTTGATTAAAACTGTCCTGCTGCTGGCAAATTATCTACTTGTGTATCCTCTGCAGCATCCTAATCCTAATAGTAAATCCCTGTGTGTGCTCTTTATCTCTCTCTCTTGTTCTGGACCTATCCTTGCTTATTAAAAATGTCCTGCTGCTGACCAGTATTACACTGTTGTGTCATGTGTGACCTATTCTTGTATTCTGTCTGTACACTTTGTCTCTAGTACATTTCAGATAATTCTCCTGCTGCTGGCCATTTTTACACTGCTGTATCATCTGCAGTGTTTTAAATTCTTGCTGAGCATTTGACAGAAATTGGGACAACAGGGACAGCCTCGCCAAACTGCTGACCAATTTCTACCCGTGGCTCATTGTGGGCCTATTACTACCTGATGAGAAAATCATGTGTTGATAGTAAATAGTCTTACCTGATCATATCTGATCACAGTAGCCCCCACACCAGTGACCTTATACTCTGGACCCCTCTAGTGATGTACATTAATAGTGCTAACAGAAATATAAAGTTTAATCCCAGGGTCACATAAGGATTAAAAATAAACTAAGAGTACACATTTATTAAAAATAAAATAAAATGCATGGGCTTCGCACCCATTGAGGGTAGTGAGCATGGCTCCCCTTCCTGTACCAGACTAGGCCACATGCCTTTTAACATGGGGAGGGGAGCAATGCCCCCATTTTTCTTGCAAAGTACCCTTCCACTAATGTTAAGGGACATGGGTCCCTTACCTAGCTCTGGTGCCCCAGTGTGGATGTGGGGGCCCACAGTGGAATCTTAAAGCACCCTTTTTATAATGTGGTTCTGCCTGCTCCCTGAGGTAAGTACAGGGGTACATTAGTACCCTTTCCCATTAAGAGTTGAAAGTAAATAAACACAAACGCACCCTCAACTAAAAAGTATATTAATAACAACTAAAAAATACAAACGCCTACCTGATTTTAACATTATTAACGTCCGCAGAAGTAATTCCACTTCAGTCACGGCATCCAGTGATGTAAATTTAATGTCAGTTACGATGACCTGTCATCCAGCAATGTGTAGCTGAGGGATTGTAAATAAATGGCTGGATATCCAGGTGACCTCATTGACCAAATGTGGTCAACGATGTCCCCTGGGATTCCTGGCTCTATGTTTTACATTTCCACAGTTGGGTAATTTAATGTTGATAGTGGAACATTTACAGATCAGCAGGCGATGGGTCATCATAGTTATAAATTATCGTGAAAAAAAAATCCATTCTGCTGACAATATACACTGCTGCTGAGACTGTCCTTAAAAATCGTACTGTTGTGTAAGTAACACCATGTACAGTTTTAGGGCATCTCCAAGCATGTTATATAAAGGTTTTATGCATTATTGCCTCATTTGCCTTTTAGCCCTAAGAATGGTTAGAATTTACTAAAAAGATTCACCTCCCATAGACTTATGTGGAGTTCAATCCTAATTTCAGGTGTTGCAGAGTTCATCAAACCCCCAGTGATTCAAACCTGGCAGATTAGCTCATCCTAAAACATCATTTGGCAAATACCGTAACTGTTTGGTATGTTTAATTGTTTGGTGCTATGTACATTGGCATACGTTGTTGGTTAATGTTTTTGTAACCCATTGATGTCATGGCCCTCGTACAGTGTGCTTGTTTTTGTCCACCTGGTCTTTCCTGTCCTGTCAATGTCTTTTTACAATCTAGTTCTTAATGTACCCATGAGTGTTGGCTCAGGATTGTCTCTTGGTTAAAAGGGGTGTAGTCTCCCCTCTCAATTTCTTTGTTTTGAATGCTTACAGTTTCCACCGCACCTTCTGTTTAAATGTTAGGACAGAATGAACTCTTTATGACTTTGATTTGAGAAGAACAGATTATTAATGGAAATTTAATTTGGATGTAAAAATATTTAGGAGTGGTTTAGTGTCGGTCTTTCAGTCTTGTGTGAACTCTTTGTCCAAGCTGAGGTTTGTTATTCCGTTGGCGCAAAGGTAAAAATTTCTCAGTGAACCCATATACTGGGTTATGTGAACTAGATAGAGTTTTTTTTTTTTAAAGTGGGTGTAAACCCACTTTGAAAAAAAAAAAACCTAACACCTGCAAGACAAAGGCATAATGAGCTAGTATGCACAGCATACTAGCTCATTATGTAATTCTTACCTGGGATCGAAGCCCTCGCTGCGGTGCCCGTACACAGCAACGGCCGGTGACATCACTCCTGGGGGTTACTTCCGGGTATCCTGCACTGTGATTGGCCAGAGCCGCGATGACATCACTCCCGCACATGCGCGCGGGAGCCGCCGGTAACGGCACACTCACTGAAGCAACAGCACGTACGTGCCATTGCTTCAGTTTGCATGTGCCGATGACATCGCCACATACAGGGGACATCTCCTAAACCGTGTAGGTTTAGGAGATATCCTGGGTAGCTACAGGTAGGCCTTGTTATAGGCTTACCTGTAGTAAAAAGTGATCTGTAAGAGTTTACAACCACTTTAATCTTTTACATTAAATATTTTGACAAGGTAGGTGCAGTGCCTATCCATAAAACAGCACCTTGCTCTGAAGTAGAGATCAAGCTTAGGCCTTATAGCAGTACAGCTGTGGCCAAAAGTTTTGAGAATGTGAAAAATTAATATTTGTGTCCAAGTCTGCTGCCTCAGTTTTTATGATGGTAATTTGCATGTACTCCAAAATTTTATCAGATAAATTGCAATTAACCACTTAAGAACCAAGCCTCTTTTTGAGATTTGTTGTTCACAAGATAAAAACATTTTTTTTTGCTAGAAAATTACTAGGAACCCCCAAACATTATACATTTTTTTTTCTAATGCCCTAAATGGCGGTCGTTGCAATACTTTCTGTCACACCGTATTTGCGCCGCTGTCTTACAAGCACACTTTTTTTTGAAAAAAAATACACTTTTTTGAATTAAAAAATAAGACAGCAGTAAAGTTAGCCCAATTTTTTTATATTGTGAAAGATAATGTTACGCCGAGTAAATTGATACCCAACATGTCACTCTTCAAAATTGATAATCTTTCACCCTTAAAAATCTCCATAGGCGACGTTTAAAAAAATCTACAGGTTGCATGTTTTGAGTTAGAGGAGGTCTAGAATTATTGCTCTCGCTCTACAGATCACGGCAATACCTCACATGTGTGGTTTAAACACCGTTTTCATATGCGGGCTCTAGAGCCGCACGATTCTGGCAAAAATGAGAATCATAATTTTTTTTTTTTTTTTTTGCTTAGAAGATAGATCACTATTCTCGCTGCGTTTTTTCATTTTTCTTTTTTTTTTTTTTTTATTGAAGTGTATTTTTTCCCAAAAAATTGCGTTTGAAAGACCGCTGGGCAAATACAGTGTGACATAAAATATTGCAGCAATTGCCATTTTATTCCCTAGGGTCTTTGCTAAAATATATATAATGTTTGGGTGTTCCAAGTAATTTTCTAGCAAAAAATATTGATTTTAACTTAAGAAGCGTCAGAAAAAGATTTAGACTTTAAGTGGTTAAACTTCCTGCATTTACACAAAAAAAAAATTCGCTACATTTGTGAAGAAGGCTTCAGGGCGCCCAAAAGGTCCAGCAAGAGCTAGGACTGTCTCCTACAGTTGATTCTGCTGTGGGATCGGGGCACCCCCAGTGCAGAGCTTGCTCAGGAATGGCATTAGGCAGGTGTGAGTGCATCTACACGCATAGTGAGGCGAAGACTTTTGGAGGATGGCCTGATGTCAAGAAGGGCAGCAAAGAAACCACTTCTCTCCAGGAAAAAACATCAGGGACAGACTGATATTCTGCAAAAGGTACAGAGATTGGACTGCTGAGGACTGTGGTGAAGTAATTTTCTCTGAATACAGCCATAAAGAATGGTACAAAAAGATCCTCCCGAGGGCAACGTCTCTCAATCATCCTAGAACAGTTTGGTGACGAACATTGCCTTTGCCAGCATGATGTCCAACTTGCCATAAGGCAAAAGTGATAACTAAGTGGCTTGGGGAACAAAACGTTGAAATTTTGGGTCCATGGCCAGGAAATTTCCCAGACCTTAATTCCATTGAGAACTTGTGGTCAATCCTCAAAAGGCTGATTGATCATTGATTATGCAAGAATGGGCTGCCATCAGTCAGGATGTGGCCCAGAAGTCGATTGAAAGCATGCCAGGGCAAACTGGAGGGGTCTTGAAAAAGATGGGTCAAAACTGAAAATATTGACTCTTTGCATAAACTTAATGTAATTGTCAAAAGCCTTTTGACAATGCTTGTATTTATAGTTCAGTATACCATGGTAACATCTGACAAAAAGATTTAAAAAAAAACTGAGGCAGCAGACTTCGTGAAAATTAATATTTGTGTCATTCTCAAAACTTTTGGCCATGGCTGTACTGCTATAAGGCCTAAGCTAAGCCATAACCCTCTACAGGTTCCTGCAAACCCATAGCAAGATGCATTTCAGTTTTGACTATACATTTTTAAGACTTAAAGGCATTTTTCCCGTTTTGGATAGAGTAGAGAATTATTGAAACCTTTGCTACATTTGTATTGCTGTCTGTATCCCCACTGGAGAGTTTCGTCCCTCTGGTTGGTAACCAATTTAGACCATCTGTCTTGGTGACCACTGAGTGATCTCTCATTGTAAATTGCTGAGATGGCAATTGTGGGAAATCCAAAATGTTTGAGTGTCTGTAGTAGCTTTCTTTTCTTTTCTTTTTTTTTTTTTTTTTGTTCCCGCTGTCTGTTTTCCAAAGGGGAAATTTTCTCTTCGTGTCATGGTGACAATGTTACAATGTGAGGGGAAATTTTCCCTACTGGGCTACAGATGGCAATTGGATCTTGGCAGAGGTTCTGACATTTTCCTATTGTATTATAAGTTAACACAAAAAACATTTTGGCTGAAGTTGGTCTATGATGAAGCAACAGCTACAGATTTTTATTTCTTTTTTTCTATTCGGCACAATAAGATAATGAAAGAGGGGATCTGGTTGACAGGCTCTTGACAAATAAGGCCTTAGATGAGGCATCGTTTGTAAATGTAATAGTCGAATTTTTCAGAAATGCATGGCAAGTGCTCCTTTATTTTGTCCAGGTTAAATTAGGAAGATGTTTTATTGGCCTTTTAGGCACATTTCATCACTTGTAAACTCTGCGGTGGCTTCTTGGCACGCTTGCTGACAGTGATATAGGAAAAACACAAATGAGACTACTGTTGTTTTCTTGCATCCCTCAGAAATAAGACTGTTTTAGATCTCCTTGCCTAGAAATTGTCACTGTTCAAAGAGAGCTAAATACAATATTCCCAAATATATTTTTTGTTAAGTGCAGCTAAAGCCAAAGTCTATCAAAATTGTTTATAATTCTTAAAAGAATAAAATTTAAAGTCCGCTTCTGCCCTTAGTACTTAAAGGAGAACTCTAACCTACAAACAGTTTTTAATGACTCATTTGCTTTGCTAAAGCGGTATTAAACCCCAAAAGGCCTTTCTTAAAGCAATCTACTGAGCTGGCCAGAACCACCTCTGGAGGGAGCCTATTCCACATTTTCACAGCTCACTGTGGATAAACCTTTCCGTATTTGGAGATTAAATATCTTTTCCTCTAGGCATAAAGTGAGTTGTGTTTTTTTTTTTTTTTACCATGTCAGCAAACTCTGTCGAGACTTATTCAATTTTACGTTAATTTACTGTCTCCTTCTCGGTTTGTCATCATTGTGGCAAGTTTTTTTTTTTTTTCAAGGCTTTAATATTAAAATCTTAATTACTAACCTGTCCCCCAATATCTACTTTTCAAACTTTTTGTATTTTTCCTTGCTCATATTCATCCTTCCTCTCGGCCTCTTCTCTCCCTCCCTTCTCCCCCATCCCCCACCCCATTTGGTTTGTTCTCGGCTCTTTTTCTACTCAGGCCCTGCCTCCCTCCATCATCTTTTCTAAATATTTCTCAGAAGTTTTAAAAATTCTCCATCTTCTCCAAATACTGTTGTATTTTTCTGGTTGCTCTTTTTCTCCACTACTTAGGTATTCCCTTGTCCTCTGTGTTGACCGTAAAGTGAATAACTCAATACCAAGTTCACTATATGGACCCCTTATATATTTGTACATGTTGATCATATCCGCCCGTAATCTCCTCTTCTCAAGAGTGAATAAATTCAGTTCCTCTAATCCTTTTCTCATGGCTGAGCTCCTCCATGCCTCTTATCAGTTTGGTTGCCCTTCTCTGCACATTCCCCTATATCCTTTTTGAGAACTGGTGCCCAACACTGAACTGCATATTCCAGATGAGGTCTTACTAATGATTTGTACAGGGGCAAAATGATCTCTGTCTCTGTCTCTCATTCATACCTCTCTTAATACAAGAAAGGACTTTGCTTGCTTTGGAAACCGCAGCTTGGCATTGCATGTTATTATTGAGCTTATGATCTACCAAAACCCCCAGATCCTTCTCCACTATGGATTCCCCCAGTTGTTCTTCCCCTAGTATGTATGGTGCATGCATATTCTTAGCCCCCAATTGAATAACTGTACATTTATCAACATTAAACCTCATCTGCCACATAGTCGCCCAATTAGACAGTGCATTGAGGTTGGCTTGTAAATAGGAGACCTCCTGTAAGCACGTTATTCTACTGCATAGCTTGGTGTCATCTGCAAAGACTGAAACGGTACTTTTAATCCCAGACCCAATATAATTTATGTAGGTATTAAAAAGTAAGGGTCCCAGCACTGAACCTTGGGGTACACCACTGATAACCTTAGACCATTCAAAGTAAGAATCATTAACCATTCGGTCTTGTAGCCAGTTTTCTATCCATTTACAAACTGATATTTCCAAGCCTGTAGATTTTACCTTACACATGAGCCGCGTGTGGGGAACTGTGTCAAACGCTTTTTCAAAATCCAAGTATACCACATGCATCGCCACCCCTCTGTCAAAAATTTTACTTGCCTCCTGATAAAAAGAAACCAGATTTGTTTGACAACTTCTGTCTTTCATGAATCCATGCTGTCTGTTGATTAAAATATATCCCCCCCCCCCCCACTGATCCCCCACTGAGCAAACTGATTCCGCTGTGTCAACTTTAATTTGATTCGCCGGGTGCCTGCCATCACACAAGTCCCACCGCCTGGATTTCTCCCTTGACAGACAGCACACTTGTCCACTGCCGGGGCATGTGTGCTGTCTATCATAGGTAGGAGCCCTCCAGGAGGCAGGACTTGTTTAATGGTCCGGCAAATCAAATTAAAGTTGACACAGCAGGAGACGCCGGCCTGGCACCCACCCCCCACCCAGTGTGTGGCACCCAGGGTGAGCCCCCGCCTCAGCACCCGCCCAAGATTTGTGTGATGATCTGGCCATTTTCAGCAGAACACTGGCTCTTTTCTCCTCTCTGATCCCCTGTGTACACAAGGCTGCATTGCTGGGCACAGGTGAGGCTGCATTGCTGGGCACAGCTTAGCCCTGCATTCTTTATGTAATGCACTCATGAACTCTGCACTCTGTTTTTTTTTCTCTGTCTTTTATCTTCATAACATTTGGCAGTCATATCTCAAAAAATATCCTTTTTTTTTTTTTTTCAATCTCTATTTATGGACGAAATGTGAGAAATAACGTATATATCATACAATCATTCCATAAACACACAGCACATACACTGCATATATCATTTGAGGAAAATATGCTTATAAAATAGTTTACCATTTGCCAATAAAAAAAAAAAAAAGTCCCCAGATTTCATTTTAAAAATGTGGTCACCTTACCCTAGTGTTAACCCCTTCCCTGCCAGTGTTATTTATACAGTAATCAGTGCATTTTTATATCTCTGATCTGTATAAATGTCAATGGTCCCAAAAAAGTGTCAAATCTGTCCGCCGCAATGTAGCAGTCCCGCTAAAAATCACTGATCACCGCCATTACTATTAAAAAAAAAAAAATGATGTCTAATAAAAATGCCATAATTGTATTCCCTATTTTGTAAACGCTATAACTCTTGCGCAAAGCAATCCATATACGCTTATTGTGATATTGTTTTTTTTTTTTTTTTTACCAAGAATATGTAGAATATTGGCCTAAACTGATGAAGTCATTTTTTTTGGGGGGGGGGGGGGGTATTATAGCAAAAAATATACTGCGCAATTGTCAGTTAAAGCGACGCAGCGCCGTATTGCAAAAAAATGGCCTGGTCATTAAGGGGGTAAATCTTCCAGCCTGTAAGTGGTTAAGCTGGCCATACATAGATCAAAAATTTGGTCGGTTAAGCAGGGACTCGCCGAATTTCAATCTGTGTGGCCGCTGCTGAACTTAAGTAGTTCTACCAATGAACTTCTGTTCAACTGCACTGTTGAATCAAAGTAGCTCGATCAGCACGGCAGGCAATAGGCTGCTGTGCTGATTTGTGTTTTTTGGGTTCCCCCATCCACCTTGAATGTGTGGATGGGGAAATCTATTGAGTTTTTTTTTCATTCAGCCTGCCAGCTTCAGGGTGCCTACACTCTGGATGGAGGAACAACAGAAACACCTTTGGACAGTAACACTGTTAATCTGGGGTAAGGGGAGTTGGCAGATTTAGATAAACTAACAAATTAAAGCCAGGTAACACAGCAGGTACAGAAACAGCCTGTGAATTGCTGCAGCTTCCCCATCAGACCCTGAGACAAGAACGGTATACTGTGGCTGGGACGGGACAAATTTAGATGGGGGGGGTGGGCACCTGGTTTTAGCCTTGCCTAGGGCATCATACCACCACAGCCCAGTGGTGTGTACCGGGCATGTTGGAGACCAGGCATTTTGCCTTGTCCATTTGGTGGGACTGCGCTGGAATAGCCGCCCCAACCCAGTCTCGCCGCATCTGGTGTGAACCAGACCTAAAAAATACTGGTGCCATTTGTGCCACGTGTACCCTGATGAGCCACCGGTCTCTGCCTGCTCCTAAATGTCTGGAAGCGCCAGCAGCGCATTTGCAAATGCACCTTTTTTTTTTCTCCCAAAAATGGCAGCCTGGAACAGCAGTTGGCAAGTCATTTGGGAGAAGTTGAGTTCTATTTTAATACCACTCTGACCACAATCCAAAAAAATAACATACTTTTAATTTCCCTGAAATTGGCCACAATTGTTATACGACTGGTTGGTTAGAAAGATGTTCTCATCCCCAACAGAGCTTACAGAAGAGTTCTGCAGTAATGCAGATTTTGTTTTTGCTGTTTAAATATATTAACACATTGCATTTCATGAAGAACGGGAATGCTGAAAAGTGTGCTAGCGGCTCCCCTGAAATCCAGGCTTACTCAATTTCCAGTACATGAGACAGTTCAATTTCCAGTACATGAGACAGTGAGGGAGACTACCGATAGATTTGTAGCCTCTTACCAGTCAGTGACAGACCCATCTGTTGCTTTGTTCTCAGATATCCAGGGTGCAACCTGCCGCAGTATCTGTGATTAATGCTAGACGCTGCTCTGTGCCGCTCACCCCTCTCCCTCCTGTTCTCATTACTTGCATTACATCACCAGGTTATTCAGCACACAGACTGCAAATGTTTATCTATGAAATCAGACGAGGTGGTGTTAGCGCCTGTCTTCTTGCAGTAATCATGCAGTACTTTTGTTAATTATTGAGCATTATGGGTTTATGGCTGATTGGAGTATGATGGATCTTCTATTTAATGATCTTGGGTGATCTGCAAGAAAACACTTTATAGGGGGAAAAGTTGTTTCTTATGTATTTGCCAGCTTCCAGATAAAATTTCTCATGCTTAAAAATATACATAAATATGGAATTCTTTGCTCATCCAAGCCACCTAAAAGATCCAAATAAATAGATGTTCTTCAAGTTGATTTCCTAGAAAACTGGACTTGGTGGAGCAAGTTCTGTTACGCAGGGGTGGGGTCCCCAGCACTGTCAATGCTCTAAATGGAGCGACTAGGAGCTTACACAGGGCTGTCATTTTACACTGTCTGAATGGAGCGGCTAGGAGCTTACACAGGGCTGTCATTTTACACTGTCTGAATGGAGCGGCTAGGAGCTTACACAGGGCTGTCATTTTACACTCTCTGAATGGAGCGACTAGGAGCTTACACAGGGCTGTCATTTTACACTCTCTGAATGGAGCGACTAGGAGCTTACACAGAAAAACAAATAAACTGGCGCTCAGAGGCTATAAGGCAAATGACTATAAAAGTTAATGAAATTATAAAGTCTAAAAGCTGGATCAATCACGGTGTAATCAGGACGGTGTTGGAAGTCTTGGACAGGAGCCAGGAAACAGTCTATAAAGCAGGAGAGGATCCCTGGAGGATAAGTCATAGGTAAAACAAAACACCGGAATAAAACTTTTCTTTTCTTGTAGGAATTTGTGTGGCCAGATTCACGAAAGGCAGCTCTTCTTGTTGAGAGAAGTCAAACTCAGATCCATCCAGGTGAAAAAAAAGAGAGAGAGGAGCGCCACTAAGTAAAATCATTTATTCACCAATATAAAAACAAAGTATCAACTTACATTTAGGAGCGGTATATAGAACAGACAGATGTGATTCCTGATAGAAGAGGGGGAAGGGAACAGTCAGTGATTCCCCGGGGATGCCTCCAAACACGACACAGTCCAGTTTATCAAGTGACACTTGATAAAGGAGCGCGCATGTGCCGTACAGTTCCTGCGCATGCTCAGAAACGCGTTATGTTTTTTTCTCCTCATTGACAACATTGCCAGCGGCTTCCTGGGCTGCCGTTCCGTCCTCCCGCAGAGACAGGCTGTGTACCGTCCTGGCCTCCCCGCCAGACTGCGTCGTGTTTGGAGGCATTCCCGGGGAATCGCTGACTGTTCCCTTCCCCCTCTTCTATCAGGAATCACATCTGTCTGTTCTATATACCGCTCCTAAATGTAAGTTGATACTTTGTTTTTATATTGGTGAATAAATGATTTTACTTAGTGGCGCTCCTCTCTCTCTTTTTTACCAGAAGCTTACACAGGGCTGTCATTTTACACTGTCTGAATGAAGCGACTAGGAGCTTACACAGGGCTGTCATTTTACACTGTCTGAATGAAGCGACTAGGAGCTTACACAGGGCTGTCATTTTACACTGTCTGAATGAAGCGACTAGGAGCTTACACAGGGCTGTCTTTTTACACTGTCTGAATGAAGCGACTAGGAGCTTACACAGGGCTGTCTTTTTACACTCTCTGAATGGAGCGACTAGGAGCTTACACAGGGCTGTCATTTTACACTCTCTGAATAGAGTGACTACGAGCTTACACAGGGCTGTCATTTTACACTCTCTGAATGGAGCAATGGAGAAGTGAAGAAATTGCAAGTAGGTGCAGCTGAGTAGGGGGGGAATTCAGATAAACCTAAAAAAAAAAAAAAAGAAAAACCTTGTTCTGAAAACACTATTTGCCTGGTTGTCTCTGGCTTTTATAATTTCTCAAGTATTGACCATGGTTGCAGAACAGAGAACATCCTGAGTGAAGTAAGTACTCCAATCTGCGTACTTGTTCCAGGTCAAGTTTTTAAAATACTTGTAAAAGGGAGACTAGACTTCATGCGGGTATACTTTAAATAAATATGCCTCCTTTCATTGTTTTAGCCTTTTCATGTGCAGATAGACAAAATGGAGAGATTTACTAAAACTGGTGCATACAGAATCTAGGGCAGCTGTGCATAGTTACTAATCGGATTCTAACTCCAGCTTGTTCCTTTAAAGCGGTTGTATAGCGCTGGGCGTTCCCCCAAACCCCCCCCCCCCCCCCGCAAGGTAAAGTCATAATGTGCTAGTATGCATCGCATACCAGCATAAATTGTGAAACTTACCTTGTCAGTGCTGCAGGGGCTCTCATCTTCACCTGTTTTGCCTTCGGGTTCGCGGACTCCAGCTCTGAGTGGCCGGAGCCGCGATGACGTCACTCCGGCGCAAGCGCACAGGAGCCGCTGTTTATGGCACAGGTGGCTGTTCCTTCAGAGCGCATGCTCCAGTGATTTCACTGGCTGTATGTAATGTAAGTGCACCGTTTTAGGAAATATTTACACTACCTATAGGTGAGCCTTATTATAGGCTTACCTATAGGAAAAAGTCAGTAAAGGAAGTTTACTTCCTCTTTGAGCTTCGAGAATAAAACCTGGAAGCTGATTAATATGTACAGCTGCACCAAATTCTGTGTGCACCAGTTTTAGAAAATGTCCCTCTAAAGCCTCATACACACGATAGGACTTTGCACAAACTTTCCCGTGGATTTGTGTACAAAGGGCGTTGGCCGTAAACTAATTAAGCACACACACAGCAGGACTTTTGCAGCCAACTTTCACCAAATCACATGGTTTTTCAGCTCTTTACCGCTACCCTTTGGTCAACTTCTGTGTTATTGTCTGATTTTTTGCATTGGTTCTGAGCATGCGTGTTTGTACAGTAGGTGACCGTGATATTGTGTTAATCTCGCCGTTGTTATCGGCGGGACTTGACACATGCGAGCCCAGTCGCGGGAGCCAGCGATGAGCTGGCTCACTCATTGGGAAAGTAAAAATGTGTTTTTTCCTTTCGCGATGAGTGACAAGCATTGCCAACAGGTGTTTTTGGTATGAATCATGAGGTGAAACTCCACGCCAAATTTTAAATAAAAAAACCAGCATGGGTTCCCCTCCAAGAGCATACCAGGCCCTTACGTCTGGTATGGATTTTAAGGGGAACCCCCTACACCGAAAAAACGACGTGCGGGTCCCCCCCTAAAGTCTATACCAGACACTTATCCGAGCACGCAGCCCGGTCGGTCAGGAAAGGGGGTGGGGACGAGCGAGTGCCCCCCCCCTCTTGGACTGTACCAGGCCGCATGCCCTCAATATGGGGGGGTGGACGCTTTGGGGCAGGGGGGCGCCCTGCGGCGCTGAAGTCCGCTCTCTACTGACGTCACAGAAGTCGGTCCAAGCTCAAGCGTCTACCTAAATCCCTGGACCAACATCCGGCTCAGCCTCTCGGCAAACCGCTAAGAGGCTTAGCCGGCTGCTCCTGCCCCCTCCACAGCCCAGCCCTGCTCTCTCCTCACTCACCCCAGTGAGTGAGGAGGGAGCAGAGAGTCGTGGGTGACCGTCACCAGCTCTCTGCTCAGGAGTTGTGAGAACTGAGCGATTTGGCGGTGTTCGATCGCTTGTTTGGCAGAATGGTACATTTACTTTTTGTTTGTTTATTTTAACAATGTTAGATAATCTATTTGTGACATTTGAGAAATTGATTGATTAGGTTAGATTTTGGTTAGCATATCATAGGATGGCGATCACATTTTTAGGGACTTTTTTTGTTGCTCTCTTCTTTTTCCTCTCTCTTTTTTTTTTTTTTTTCCTCATTGACATGCCATGAACCGACACGTGTCCTCGTCCAGCCTTTTTATAAAAAAAAGATTGCGGCTTGACATGAATCCTATGTTAAACATTCCTGAAATATGCAATTACTGACATTCCTAGCTGCAGATGTTTGTCAGGAGTCTCGGAGAAGTGGAGCCAGAAACCCTGTCCAGGGTTTTTTTTTTTCACCAGACAAGTAGCATTTCCTTCACTTATCAGATAATTCTTTTCATTTGTCTATTCAAAACTTAATCATCCAGTGCATACTGATTACTATTGGTGCTAAAGTGATTATTGTAAAAGTCCTGCAACTACTCCAAAACCTGATCATACCTTCCCAAGTATCCCTCTTCCTGCACGGTATCTTTTACTTCTGTGCATTTTTACTCCACACCTGTCCCTTTTAGTGTGTAGGTATATATTTTTGTATATAAACCTTTTTTAAATAAATATATTTCTACAATTAATATACCTCTGAAAAGTGATTGCAGTATCATCAATCTGTAGATGTGTTATTTATTTGAATGTGCAGATGAAAGAAAAGTAATGAAGTGCTCATAGCAGCCAATCATCCCCAACTTTTACCATTTTATAGAATTTGATTGCTATGAGCTACACAATTTGTTTTTTTGTGTTCACTTAATGTATGTAAATTATTGAAGATTTCCTTTAGTCTGTAAAATATTGCAGATGAAGAGAACAGAGCAAAGGTAGCCCTCCAGCAGTAGATGGAACACTTCTAAATGTTGATTGAGTGCACATAGCTATAGTAAACCTCACAAATGTGGCTATTTCAAACTGAATAAAATATAAAATGCACGAGCTTGAGAAGTCGACTGCTATTCTAAATAGCAGTAGCTCGATTATTCCCTGCGCCTTCAACATACTGCATGATTATTAGAACTCTAGACTTCTTTCTTCAAGCCATGCAACCTGCTTCTGATTCTGACAGCATTTGGGCTTTTCCCTTCCTTTACTTTATTTTTTTTTTTCGTTCACCTATTTTTCTCCTCCTCCTCCTCCCTCCTCCTTTTTTTTTCTCTCGTTTCTCCTTCTTTTTTCTCTTTTCTCCTTCTTTTTTTCTCTTTTCTCCTTTTTCTTTTATCCTTCTTTTTTTCTTCTTTTCTCCCCTTTTTTTCCTCTTTTCTCCTCCTCCTCCTCCTCCTCCTCTTTTTTCCTCTTTTCTCCTCCTCCTCCTCCTCCTCCTCCTCCTCCTTTTTTTTTCCTCTTTTCTTCTCCTCCTCCTCCTCCTCCTCCTCCTTTTTTTTCCTCTTTTCTTCTCCTCCTCCTCCTCCTCCTCCTCCTCCTCCTCCTCCTTTTTTTTTCCTCTTTTCTTCTCCTCCTCCTCCTCCTCCTCCTCCTCCTTTTTTTTCCTCTTTTCTTCTCCTCCTCCTCCTCCTCCTGTTTTTCCCTCTTTTCTTCTTCTCCTCCTCCTCCTTTTTTTCCCTCTTTTCTTCTTCTCCTCCTCCTCCTTTTCTCCTCCTCCTCCCTTTTTTTTTTTCTCTTTTTTTTTCTTTTCTCCTCCTCCTCCGTCTCTTTTTTTATCTTTTCTTCTTCTCCTCCTCCTCCTCCTCCTCCTCCTCCTCCCTCCTTTTTTTTTCTCTTCTCCTTCTCCTCCTGCTTCTCCTCCTCCTTCTCCTCCTTGTTCTTCTCCTCGTTCTTCTCCTCCTTCTTCTCCTCCTTCTTCTCCTTCTTCTCCTCCTCTTCTCCTCTTCTCCTCCTCTTCTCCTCCCTCCTCCTCTTCCTCTCTCCTCCTCTTCCTCTCTCCTCCTCTCTCCTCCTCCTTCTTCTCCTTCTTCTTCTCCTCCTTCTCCTCCTTCTCCTCCTTCTCCTCCTTCTCCTCCTCCTCCTTCTCCTCCTTCTTCTCCTCCTTCTTCTCCTCCTCCTTCTTCTCCTCCTTCTCCTTCTTCTCCTCCTTCTCCTCCTTCTCCTTCTTCTCCTCCTTCTCCTCCTCCTCCTTCTTCTTCTCCTCCTTCTTCTTCTTCTCCTCCTTCTTCTTCTTCTCCTTCTCCTCCTTCTCCTCTTCTCCTCCTCTTCCTCTTCTCCTCTCCTCTTCCTCTTCTCCTCTCCTCTTCCTCTCCTCCTCTCCTCTCCTCTTCCTCTCTCCTCTCCTCTTCCTCTCTCCTCTCCTCTCCTCTCCTCTTTCTCTCTCCTCTCCTCTTCCTCTCTCCTCTCCTCTTCCTCTCTCCTCTTCTTCTTTTCTCCTCCTCCTCTTCTTCTTTTCTTCTTCTTCTCCCTTCTCCCTTCTCTCTTCTCTCTTCTCCCTTCTCCCTTCTCCCTTCCACCTCCTCCTTCTCCTCCTTCTCCTTCTTCTTCTCCTCCTCCTCCTTCTTCTTCTCCTCCTTCTTCTTCTCCTCCTTCTTCTCCTCCTCCTTCTTCTCCTCCTTCTTCTTCTCCTTCTCCTCCTTCTCCTCTTCTCCTCCTCTTCCTCTTCTCCTCTCCTCTTCCTCTTCTCCTCTCCTCTTCCTCTTCCTCTTCTCCTCTCCTCTTCCTCTCCTCTCCTCTCCTCTCCTCTCCTCTTCCTCTCTCCTCTCCTCTTCCTCTCTCCTCTTCTTCTTTTCTCCTCCTCCTCTTCTTCTTTTCTTCTTCTTCTCCCTTCTCCCTTCTCCCTTCTCTCTTCTCTCTTCTCCCTTCTCCCTTCCACCTCCTCCTTCTCCTTCCACCTCCTCCTTCTCCTTCCACCTCCTCCTCCTCCTTCCACCTCCTTCCACCTCCTCCTATCAGAGTTTACTCCTTAACTATGGTAAGCATGTTCACATCTCATGCTTCAGTGTAATCAACGCTTATGTGGTCAACTTCTTTTCCATAAAACTCGTTTGATAAAAGAAAAAATGCATAAGCAGTAGTAGAGGTCGACCGATATGGGTTTTTCTCTGGCCGTTGCCGATATTTAGAAATCTCGGTGGCCGATGGCCGATATGTAATGCCGATTTTTTTCTGGCCGATATATTAGGCCGATTTTTTTTTTTTTTTTTTTTTTTTTCCTTCATCTCATAAAATTTAACAGTTAGACCCCTTTCACACTGGGGCGTTTTTCAGGCGCTTTTGGGCTAAAAATAGCGCCTGTAAAGTGCCTGTAAAACGGCTCCCCTGCAGTCTCAGTGCGATATCCCAAGTGCTTTCACACTGAGGCGATGCGCTGGCAGGATGTTAAAAAAAAAGTCCTGCAAGCAGCATCTTTGGAGCGGTGTATACTGCTGCTCCACCACTCCTGCCCATTGAAATGAATGCGCACCGCTGCCAAAGCGCCTGCAAAGCGTTTCGGCAGCGGCGCTTCAGGGGCGCATTCAACCCCTTCCTCGGCTGCTAGCTGGGTTATAAGCTCCCCGCTAGCAGCCGAATAGCGCCGCTAAAATGACGGTAAAGCTCAGCTAAAACTAGCAGCGTTTTACCGTCAACGCATGCCCGCTGCAGTGTGAAAGCAACCTAAAGTGATACAGAAATTTTTTTACATTTAGGCCCCTTTCACACATGCGGACCGTATGTCCGTATTTTATCCATCCGTTTTCGGATGAAATACGGACATACATGCATCCCTATGGGATAGCGGATGTACATCCGCTAACACCCGATGTCATCCGGCTCCGCTCTCGTCCGATTCTGTAAACGGAAGAAAATCCTATTTTTCTATCCGTCTGCAGAGCGGATCGAATGAACACGGACAGACGGTCCATGTTCCTCCGATTCCCCATAGGGGAGAGTGGAGGTCTGACAGGGCGGTCCCTGCACAGTGTGCGGGTCCCGCCCTGTCATCCGCCGGCTCAGCTGGGGTAAACGGAGCGATCCCCGCTGAGCAGCGGATGTTCACGGGACGGATCAACACGGATCCGTCCCGTGTGAAAGGGGCCTTAAACATTTCTTAAACAAAACAAACCTCCAATCAGTTCACTTGTATGTAGAATTTAGATAAAAAAAAATATATATAAAAAAAACTATATCTTAAAAATAAATACACAAAAACAGGTAATCAAAACTTTTGGACGAAAAAAAATGGGCTAACTTTACTGCTTAGTTTTTTTTTAATTTATTAGTGTATTTTTTTTTTTTTTAAATTGCGTTTTGAAAGACCGCTGCGCAAATACCGTGTGACATAAAATATTGCAACAACCGCTATTTTATTCCCTAGGGTCTCTGCTAAAAAAAAAATATATAATGTTTGGGGGTTCTAAGTGATTTTCTAGCAGAAAATACTGGATTTTTACTTGTAAGCAACAAGTGTCAGAAAAGATTTAGTCTTTAAATGGTTAAACTGAGAGCTTCTACACGAGGCACTCAGTTCATTCAGAAGTGTAAACATTGTATCAATTCAGGTTCTTTTTATCAGATTTGGCAGGCTGCCCAGAGAGGGGGAGAAGTCGCTTCAGAGAAGAATACAGGCAACTTGTATTGACTTCAGAAGTCATTTACAAGTCGCGCTGAGTTATATCGGCCTTTTTTATCAGCACAATCGGCCGATGCCGATTAAGAAAAAAACACCAAATATCGGCCGATATATCGGTCGACCTCTAAGCAGTAGTTACCGTTTGAAAACCTCATAAAACGCTGATCCAAAGATCTAATCAACTTACATTTTATAAACATCTTGACTTCCACCTGCAGCCTTCGACCTTCCAAATGTCCATGTTGGCCAGTGAAGCTAAACTGCAGTAACCCATAGGAGCCAGTCATAATGTATCTTTTTACAGCATTGATTTCAGTCTATTGGTGTCCGTTCTGTGAAAGGTGAATACTGATTGGTGGCTGTAGGTCTTCTCTGTGCTGTCTTTTGAAAAAAAAACTCTACACATGTTAAATTAGATGTTACATGTAGCATGCATGCTTTTCAGACTCCCTCTCGGCTGTTGTGGTGAGCTGACAGCTGTTCTCACATTCCAGTTCTCTCTGCAGCGTATCTGAACTCTGAGAGCCTTGTACAGGAGCTTATTACAGCAGAGAATTCATTACACAGCACTAAGCTATTTTGTATTCTGAAATAATATTAGTACTGTAACTGTCTTTATGGAAACAGAAAACATAATACCGAGTGGCAGTTAGGAAAAAAAAAAGTTTGAAAACCAAGGCACTGGGTTTCCTAACTTGATGAGGAGTCTCCTATTCATTTAAATATGATGGCATTTGGCTGAGGCTCGCCAAATGGGTTTTCACGTAAAAAGAGCACCTGTGGTGTCTGTGAAAAATGATATGTTATAAAGGCAAGGAAGATAAGAAATGGACTCTTGGATAAAAAAAATCCAATGGGGAAAATGAGGCGATTCAGTTCGCATTTGCAGCGCTCTACAAATCATTTATTCATTCATTCAGGGTGTTGGGGGGGGGGGGGGGAGTGTTGGGAGTTCTTTTGCTGACCTCCACTGTCCTGGTGAGCTAGCCCACTAGGTTTCATGCTTTGGGTCATTGTCTCTTAAAAAGGTAATCAGGTCAGGTGCTCATTATGAATACACTATACATTCACTTTAAAAATTTTCCAGCTGGGAATGTGCAAGCCAGCTGTCAGGTGACAACTATTGTGTGGCCATTACTCCCCACTCACTTCCACGCACCCCTGGTACATTCATACTTTTGGTCACCTGTGTGATAAAAAATAATAAAGTTTTTAGTTCAAAAATAGTTAGGCCCCCCAACATACATAGTTACATAGTAGGTGAGGTCAAAAAAAGAAGTCCATCAAGTCCAACCTATGTGTGTGATTTATATGTCAGTATTACATTGTATACAGTGGCGTAGCATGGGTTGTCAGCACCCGGGGCAAGGCAAGTCATTTGCTCCCCCTAACCTGTGAACTTTTAGCACTCCTTCCCTTCCTACAATAGTGCTGACCAGCCTGATTCCTACACTGACCAGCCTGATTCCTACACTGACCTACCTGACCACTACATTGACCTGCCTGATTCCTACACTGACCACTATGCTTACCTACCTGTCCACTACACTACACTGACCACTACACTACCCACTACACTACACTGACTACTACACTACACTGACCACTACACCAACCACTACCTGACCACTAAACAAACCTACCTGATTCCTACACTGACTACTATGCTTACCTACCTGTCCACTACACTACCCACTACACTACACTGACTACTACACTGACCATTACACCAACCACTACACCACATTGACCACTACACTACCCATTACACTGCACTACACTGACCACTACACTGACTACTACCCTGCACTGACCACTACCCACTACACTGCACTACACTACCTGACCACTACACTACCTGACCACTAAACTAACCTACCTGATTCCTACACTGACCACTACACTACCCACTACACTACAATGACCACTACACCACACTGACCACTACAGTACTCAGTACACTGACCACTACACTACCGACTACACTACACTGACTACTACCCTGCACTGACCACTATTCACTACATTGCACTACCCACTACACTGCACACTACACTGACCACTAAACGAACCTACCTGATTCCTACACTGACCACTATGCTTGCCTACCTGTCCACTACACTACACTATACTACACACTACACTACACCAACCACTACACCACACTGACCACTACACTGCACTACCCACTACACTACACTGACCACTACACTACACTGCACTGACCACCACCCACTACACTACACTGCACTGACCACTACACTACCCACTACACACTGACAACTGCACTGACCACTACCCTACACTGACCACTACCCTACACTGACCACTACCCTACACTGACTACTACCCACTACACTGACCACTACTCACTACACTACACTGACCACTATCCACTACACTGCACTGACCACTAGACTACACTGACCACTACACTACACTGACCACTACCACCCTGCACTGACCACAACACCACACTGACCACTACACCGCACTACCTGACCACTAACCTACCTGTTTCCTATACTGACCACTAACACTGACATACCTGATTCCTACATTGACCACTATGCTTACCTACCTGTCTACTACACTGCACTGACTACTATACCACACTGACCACTACACTGCACATTACCCACTCTACCTATAGTATTCCTATACTGACCACTACACAACATGACTCTAACTGCTTGTTTACTCTCTCTCTCTGGCTGGCTGCATCCTCTCCCCTTCCTCTCCCCATTTTACTGGCCCCGGGGCCAGCAACATGACTCGTCTCTGATGAGGGAGTCTCATCTGTGTTTTGTCTTTCATCCATGATCGATCTGCGCTGCCACAATGGTAAATTGGAGATCCGGAGGAGAAGAGGAGGAGGAAAAGACAGCGGTGGCAGGTCACAAGGCGGAGGCGGGACTCCAGGAGCAACCTTTGCGCAAGTGCCACCCGACATCACAGACAGGCCAGCCCTGCCACTGCACATGACCCCATTCGCCCAATCACAGGGTGTTCTGCCTGAGATTAAACATGGCAGCCGGAGCACGGGGACACAGTATATCAGAATTAGGACAGTGACGCACACTGGCTTTGAATTGCGCCCCCCAAAATGTTGCGCCCGGTGCCACGGCCCCCCTCGCACCCCCCACGCTACGCCACTGATTGTATATCCCTGTATGTTGCGGTTGTTCAGGTGCTTATCTAATAGTTTCTTGAAACTATTAATTCCCCCTGCTGAGACCACCGCCTGTGGAAGGGAATTCCACATCCTTGCTGCTCTTACTGTAAAGAACCCTCTACGTAGTTTAAGGTAAACCTCTTTTCTTCTCATTTTAATGAGTGGCCACGAGTCTTCCGCGAAAAAGTTTTATCCCTATTGTGGGGTCACCTGTATGGTATTTGTATATTGAAATCATATCCCCTCTCAAGCGTCTCTTCTCCAGAGAGAATAAGTTCAGTGCTCGCAACCTTTCCTCATAACTAATATCCTCCAGACCCTTTTTTAGCTTTGTTGCCCTTCTTTGTACTCGCTCCATTTCCAGTACATTCTTCCTGAGGACTGGTGCCCAGAACTGGACAGCATACTCTAGGTGCGGCCGGACCAGAGTCTTGTAGAGCTGGAGAATTATTGTTTTATCTCTGGAATGATTCAATTTTTTTAATGCATGCCAATATTCTGTTTGCTTTGTTAGCAGCAGCTTGGCATTGCATGGTGTATGTATGTATGTATGTATGATTGTATAGAAAGATTATTAGTAATTAGTATAATAATCTATTAGAATTAGTAAGTATTGTATAAGTTTATACTGATGGGAAGCTAGATAATGTATTATTAGTAATTATGGAGAAGGCATGGAATTAAATTAAATAAGTTGGTACTTCTTTCAGCTCCTTTTCGGATCTGTACACCAAATTATTTTTTGTTTACAGTTTTATGCTTTTTGTGAGTTTTTTTTTTTGGGGGGGGGGGGCTTGTGTCTATTACTGTATGATTACTTTGCTATTTATTCTTTATATTTTTGTACGAAATTATACTACTACATACAAACAAACAAACATAAACATGCATCGGGGGGCGCATATGTACAAAAAAGTTGATTGTGCTGCACATGTATCCTCATGCACACCAGAGTGGGGGCAATAATTCAAGGCCTGTTTATGGTTAACGACGAACTGATGACCTGTAGGGACAGCAAAAAGAAAAAAAACATTGATTATGGAATATCTAGGGTACCAACATTTTTCGTTTCTTTTATGGGCACACACAATTTTAAGGCTTGACAAGTTTTTTTATTTACGAAGTGCATCCTAATTTTTTTGTATTGTTCCACAAATGTTAGTATAATTTTTTTACTGAAAGTTTGTGCTTGATAAGGTGTGCAAAAAAATGGTTAAGGTGTGCTTGCGAAATGGTTAAAGGAAAGCTTCTTATACTTGTATTTTAAATGGTGTGCTTCCAGAATTTATTAATGCCTTTGCAATTGGAAGAATCCAGGCAGTTGGGCACAGGCATGGTGCTTGAGTCTTACAAAGATGAGATGGTAGTTTGTTGTAGAGTAAACACAGTGCTAGATAGGATTAAAGGATAAGTTCAGCTTTTGGGAACATGTTACATGTTCCGTTCATTTTTAGTCTGTCCCTGATCCCCCTTCTAATTGTGACAGTGGGCTGGGGATGTTTTCCCCCCCACACCTGCTCTCACAAGTTGAAAAAGAATGCGACCCATGAGGGGCTCCTCCCACCTGGCCATGTCATTCATTGACAGAGTTCTGTGAATGAATGAACTACAAGTAAAGACTGCTTTTGTGGCTGATGGCCTGCAGTTCTCAGTGAACTGCCAGGGTGCTGGTGAGTGCTCTAGTAGTTAGTTTATTCTTCCTTTTATTCAGTAACTACCTCCATACAGGAGCCTGAGATTTCACCTGTGATCTGCTTAAAAAAAAAAAATAATGCACGTTTTACCTTTTCAGAAAGGTGAACTTTTCATATAGAGAGCTGAACTCCGTAGAGAATAAAAAAAAAAAAATCTACATAATGCCTAGGGTACCAGTGAAAAGGACTTTTTTTTTTTTTTTGTTAAACCCCTCGCTTCTCCAGCAGAAAGCGCTCAACACTTCTCCCTGATGGCTCTGACTTGTGGGCGGTCCCTCAGCATCCTCAATTACTTGTGTGTATTTGAAAAAATTACAGTACCTGCGACCGCCAAAGCGCCTTAGAGAAGAGGAAGCAGTGGCTGGTCTCTAAAGCTAGCTTAAACGGAGCCTGGGGTAGCGAGGGTTTCAGCCAGGTAAAACTCCTTGTTATCGGTACCCTCAATTGGCACATCAAGCTTGAGCAGACTGCCTAAATAAAGCCTAGCACACACAATGAGATTATTGGACGAATGATTGTCCGTTTTGTTATTTGCATGCTAGTCTTCGAAAACGAATGGGTTACTAAAGTATGAAAATTCTCGTACGATAGAGTAAAAATTCGGAAGTGATGTAATATATTTGTATTGTATTTTTTTGGACAAAAACTGTACTGATTAAAGGGAAATCGTACGATTTTGGTATCTTATGAGAACATTTTTCATGTTTGGCCCTTCAAAAAATTTCCAACGAAAGTTGGGTACGAACGATCAGATTATCCTACGATCATTTCGAAAGTGACTTTTTTTTTTTTTTTTGTACGATATTCTGATAGTGTGTACGGGGCTTAACAGCTCTGGCGTTTGCTAGAAGGGATAACGTGTCTGACAGCCCTTGTGTGAGGTGCTGTATGCTGCTTGAATTTATTTATCCTTGTATCATCATAATGGCACAAATCTGGCATTTTGGCTGTTACTGTACCAGAGTTGGAAATTCGGCTAATACAAAGGGCTTTATAAACATTGGTCATAGAGAAATAAGTGGTTTATTGCACATTTTTTGTGCCAGGGCCCGCTACATCACAAGCCAATACTAACATTCAGCGTTTTTAAAGACTGCTCTAAATGGCACCTAATTTCTCCACAATCTACAAATTAGTTGGAGCTTGATGAGGTGGGGTTTAATTTGCACTGAAGAAAGGGTTTAATTAGTATGGGTGACAGGGCTTGATGAAAGGGAAAAAAAAAAACTCTTCCGAAATAAGTTAAAACCATTTCTGCACTCGTGTAGCATCCACCCTTGGTATCTCTTATGCCGCGTACACATGAGCAGACTTTACGGCAGAATTTGCCCGGCGGTCTTTTCGACGGACTTTATGACGGACTTTCCGAATGAACGGACTTGCCTACACACAATCCACCAAAGTCCGTCGAATTCGTACGTGATGACGTACGACCGGACTAAAACAAGGAAGTTCATAGCCAGTAGCCAATAGCTGCCCTAGCGTGGCTTTTTGTCCGTCGAACTAGCATACAGACGAGCGGACTTTTCGACCGGACTCGAGTTCGACGGATAGATTTAAAACATGTTTCAAATCTAAGTCCGTCCAACTTTTGAGAAAACAAAGTCCGCTGGAGCCCACACACGATCGAATTGTCCGACGAAATCCCGTCCGCCGGGCAAAGTCTGCCGTAAAGTCCGCGCGGCATTACTTTTGGCCTTGCAGCAACCTCTACCTGGCATTGGCTAAGTTGCAGCAAGAACTTCCTGTCTTGCAGCTACCTTCTGATGACACAGTATTGGCGTGTAAAATGAAAACGAGCGGGATCTTGTTTGTGTCATTCCTAATTCAGTCATCCGCCCAACAGCTCCTGTTTGATGTGAGGATTACGGGGTAACAGATGGGCAGTTTGCTGAATCATGTTTATGAGGTACAAATATAAACAGTGATTAAGTGCTGAGAATCGGCAGCATTAATCTGCCAAAGCCCTTCTACTGACTTATTTAAAATGAAGGGTTTTCTCGTAAACTGAGAATTTCCTATCAGATACACCCTATTCTAACAACCAGTTTTGCCAACTGGCTGTAAGTAGGTTGCTTTGATTTTATTTTTTTTTCTGCTTGACCAGTTTTCTGGCTTCTGTACGGTCCATTACCAGCAGTTCCTGTCTGTTTGAGTTTGTCTATGTATGTATATGACTGTTTTTCATCTACTAGAGCAATGATGAGATGCTTGGAGGTATATCTTCTAGACACTTACTCCCTCTGGAATAGTGTTTGTAAATTAATTTCATTGCTTGGGGCTCTGGGACATTGGGAGCTGTCTTGGCCTCCCTGCTTCGGGCTTGATGTCTGTCGTTGCCTTTCCAATGTTTCTTTCTCAAGATGTCTGTATATATGTCTAAAAATAATTGGAATGCAGTGTAGCAGTAAATATATATATATTGCATGTCCTCAAGTAAGATTGGTGTACTCTGCTTCTGGGAGACTTTATTGTCATTTAAAGGTTATTGAGAACTTCAGGGGCTCCTTTTTGAGGTAGGTCACAAAAGTAGGCGCCTGGGTAAGGTAGGTGAAATAACACTTGCTCAACTCAATTCAAGAGGTGGCATGAGGGTTGACTGTTACATGTGACCTGCAAGCCCTTGTACACTATATTTCAAATGCATGCAGTGCCTGGAGTCAGCACCAAGAAAAATATTTCAACACTTGTCACAAGTACCTGACAACTTCCCGGTAGCAGTCATGGTTGCAGAGTCTGAGGAAACCACTCAAGGACAGAAAAAAACATATGTCAGGGGCCGGGGGAAATTTGTGGGATCGCAATTTTGTAACTGCGTGTAAAAATGTGAAGTGGATAAATGGGGTGCTCCAAAAATCAGAAGTAAGCCAGGTATACCGCCATTTTGCAGTTTACCATGACTTGCTGTATTGTGTAAAGAAGGAATGGAAGCAGGCAATGGAGCAGCTGGTGGTGTCCCAGTCTCAAGCAAGGATGATGTTGGATCTGGCCCATTACCATGTGTTGAGCAGTTGGGGGTAGAAAAACAAAAGGGCGGATTAAACAGTTTTTTTTTTTTCTGGTCTGATATTTATAAAGCATTTGAAAAGTTTTGTAAATCTTGCCCCGAGTCAATTTAATGGACTCCAACCATATTATAACATCTGCTGGTACCCTTGCCTATAAAGTCCCTTAAGAGGGTTGCCATGGGTCTGGTCAGCTCACTGCTGAAGTCTGCCTGGTGATGCCAGCACAAATAGCTAGCCATTGACTATGCCACCTGGCCCAGCATCCCAAAGTAAATTTTCTCAGAATTATTTCCTCTAAGGCTATAACTTTATTTTTCTTTAACCGGAACTAATATGGGTTTGGGCTTATTTGTTATACATGAATATTTTGTGGTTTATGTGGCATATAAAAATGCTAAACCTTCACCTACGTTAAGGGCCGGTTCACACCTGAATCCAACAGGAATGTGATCTGTGTTCCTATGCGATTCATTGTAGTGCAGTGTTCCACCCATTTATTTGAATGGGCTGAAATCACAATGGATCGCACCAAAAGTAGTGCATGCACTAATTTTAAAAATCTGCTGCAACCAGATGGCATGGTACTGCAGTACCAGGTGATCCGGTGCAGGCAAATGCATTTAATTTGAGATCTGTGTTTGGGATTTTGTTAGGAATACATTGACACCTGCTGCAGATTGCACATCGAGTGTGTTTCGAGCACAGTGTGGGAAGCGTGCACAGAATGCAGGTTTCCCACACTGCGTTCTGATGTGAACGCGTTCTTAATGACCTCACTTAAAGAAAAAAATAAATATTTTTTACATGTTATATTTGTATCTCTAATTTATAGTAATAAGATGAAATAGATGTTTGCAAAGCTACATTTCCTTTTATCTAAGGGCCAGTAAGGTCATGTGTCTGCTGCTTCTGGGTTCAATGATAGACTGGAGGATGGACAAGAAGTGGCCCGGTTCCAATGTACTGAAAGTCGTCCAGTTCTTTTCATTACTTGTACTCCTCTCTGTTCCAACGACTGGCTTTCGTCGACGGTCATGCTGGATAACCAGCATTCGATTAGTACTTGCAGCCAATGTATTCTGGTGGGAGGGGGAGCCCCTACTATCGGAATACAATAGCATGGCATTGGAGATCCCTGCATCCACATAAGCGATGCAGGCATCTGTCAATTTATTTTTCATTCAACCCGCTTGTGTATACCCTGTTTAAAGTGGAACTATAGTCAGAAAATGAAGTGGTTGTTAAGCCAATCAATGATATTCCTACAATCCCTTCTGTCCCCAGTGTATGTGTTCTTTTTTTTTTTTTTTTTTAAATGCCGCTGTGTAACTCATTTTATAGCGCTGATCAGCGATCACGTGACCGGTTGCCTATCTCCTCTCTTGATCTGACATCTACAGCTGGCGGGGCTGAGGAACACCCACTGATGTCAGCCAGGAGGTTGGTGCTATGAAATGAGGTACACAGCAGCACTTTTTTTTAAAAACACATACTCTGGGGCAGTGCTGGTACAAGGCCATCTGGTGCCCAGGGCGAAGATGGCAAACTGCGCCCCCCCCCCCCCCCCGTATAAAGAAAGAGTCAGTGTCCTTTCAAAACCAGAAAACACTCAAAATAATACAAGAATACAATACTGTAGCTGCAGCCCCGTCGCAGTATATGTACTGCGGCGGTTCAGCAAATGGTTAAATTGTAAGGTGAACTTACATTGGACCCCATCCCCCCCAGTCCTGCTAACCTGGAGTCCAGCGATCCCCCGCACTGACCCCTTTACATTACACAGCACCCTGCATCTCTAGGCCCCTTTACATTACACAGCCACCTGCACCTCTGGGCCCCTTTACATTACACAGCCCCCTGCACCACTGGGCCCCTTTACATTACGCAACACCCTGCATCTCTTGGCCCCTTTACATTACACAGCACCCTGCATCTCTGGGCCCCTTTACATTACACAGCCACCTGCGCCTCTGGGCCCCTTTACATTACACAGCCACCTGCGCCTCTGGGCCCCTTTACATTACACAGCCACCTGCGCCTCTGGGCCCCTTTAGATTACACAGCACCCTGCACCTCTGAACCCCTTTACATTACACAACACCCTGCACCTCTGGACCCCTTTACATTACACAGCCCCCTGCACCACTGGGCCCCTTTACCTTACACAGCCACCTGCAGCCCTTTACATTACACAGCCCCCTGCACCACTGAGCCCCTTTACATTACACAACACCCTGCATCTCTGGGCCCCTTTACATTACACAGCACCCTGCATCTCTGGGCCCCTTTACATTACACAGCACCCTGCATCTCTGGGCCCCTTTACATTACACAGCACCCTGCACCCCTTTACATTACACAGCCACCTGCATCTCTGGGCCCCTTTACATTACACAGCCACCTGCGCCTCTGGGCCCCTTTACATTACACAGCCACCTGCGCCTCTGGGCCCCTTTACATTACACAGCCACCTGCGCCTCTGGGCCCCTTTACATTACACAGCCACCTGCGCCTCTGGGCCCCTTTACATTACACAGCCACCTGCGCCTCTGGGCCCCTTTACATTACACAGCCACCTGCGCCTCTGGGCCCCTTTACATTACACAGCCACCTGCGCCTCTGGGCCCCTTTACATTACACAGCCACCTGCGCCTCTGGGCCCCTTTACATTACACAGCCACCTGCGCCTCTGGGCCCCTTTACATTACACAGCCCCCTGCACCACTAGGCCCCTTTACATTACACAGCCCCCTGCATCTCTGGGCCACTTTACATTACACAGCCACCTGTGCCTCTGGGCCCCTTTACATTACACAGCCACCTGCAGCCCTTTACATTACACAGCACCCTGCACCTCTGAACCCCTTTACATTACACAGCACCTCTGGGCCCCTTTGCATTACACAGCACCCTGTGCCTCTGGACCCCTTTACATTACACAGCCCCCTGCACCCCTTTACATTACACAGCACCCTGGACCTCTGGACTCCTTCAGTGTAGCCCCCCTTCAGTGCAGACACCCCCCCCTTTCAGTGCAGACCCCCCCACTGTTCAGTGCAGACACACACCCCTGTTCAGTGCAGACACACCCCCCCTGTTCAGTGCAGACACCCCCCCTGTTCAGTGCAGACACCCCCCCTGTTCAGTGCAGACACCCCCCTGTTCAGTGCAGACACCCCCCCCCTGTTCAGTGCAGACACACCCCCCCCCCTTCAGTGCAGACACCCCCCCCTTCAGTGCAGACACCCCCCCCCCTTCAGTGCAGACACCCCCCCCCCGTTCAGTGCAGACACCCCCCCTGTTCAGTGCAGACACCCCCCCTGTTCAGTGAGGACACCCCCTTCAGTGTAGCCCTCGTTCAGCTCCCCCCCATTCAGTACCTCAGATCAGCGCGGCGGCACATGCTCAGCAGATCTCCTCCCCCTTTTTGCACATAAACAGAGAGGAGGGGGAGGCGGCTTCACTCTGGTCGGCTGTGCCTGTGTGACATCCGGGATCGCACAGACAGACAGCCCGCGGCCGCGAGAGGAGGGGAAGGTAGGTGCAGCGGTGCCACCCTGCACCCCCCCTCTCCCTTGCATTACAATGTAGATCGCCTCTCCCTGCCTGTGCCTGTCACTGCGCCGCTGCCTAAATCCGCAGCACTGCCACCGCTTCAGTCCCGGAGGGGGGGGGGGGGCGGCCTGACACCCCCCCCCCCCCCAGTGTGTGGTACCCGGGCGGCCCGCCCCCTACTTAGTATGCCTCTGCACAGCTTCGCAAGCAGGCGCAGCTCTGCAGTGTGATAGTCACTTGTTGCCCACGAAGTTTAAGAACACACTGCCTGCCAGCACTGCGCCCCCTTCCTACAATTAATTGATCCGCCCAGGGCATCCGCCCCTTCCGCCCACCCCTTGTACCGGCCCTGCACTGGGGACATTATTGAATAGAGCAGAGGGGATTTTAGGAATGTCATTGCATTATGATAGCAGCAGGAGAAGAGCAGAGCAGCACTGAAGCAGCTGACAGGCAGGGAGGGGGGTGGAGAGAGGGCAGAGGAGGGCTGCGGATGACTGAGGCACATAAACTGACCACAGTGTCATGGCTCAGCAGCCGTGATCAACCGTGGTCAGTTTATAGGGGGGGCAGAACCAGGAAGGATCAGTCAGGTATTTCAGGTGATACAGGGGGGCAAATTACACAGCACAAGAACTGTGCTGTGTAACATGCTTTCAAGAAACAGGATTTTATATATATATATATATATATATATATCTATTTATATATCTATTTATATCTATATAGATATCTATATATATCTATCTATCTATCTATCTATCTATCTATCTATCTATCTATCTATCTATCTATCTATCTATCTATCGACCTCAGCAAAGCAGCTTCATTATTATCCCATTAAAGAAGAAGAGAATGTGCGCTGCATTTCGAGTTTTCATAATTTGCCACGTCACGAATTTTAATTCTCCATTACGAACGCTAGTTTACAACAGACCGCTTAAGGCTTGTCCTTGCTTCCGAGCATGCGTGTTTGTACTTTGTACAACGGACTTGTGTACACACACTCAGAAAATCCGACAACAGACATTTGTCCGCGGAAAATTTATAAACCTGCCATCCAACATTTTGTCCACGGAAAGTTGGCCAACAATTGTCTGATAGATCGTACACACGGTCGGATTTTCTGCCAACAGCCTGTCATCACACATTTCCCATCAGGTAAATCTGATCGTGTGTACAAGGCTTTAGTGTTATTGAACCACAGCAGAAAAAAAGCAGGTCTCCTCTGCAGAAAAGGATTGTGGTGTCATGTGTGGCAGAACTGTATACATGTCAAAACTGGACAGAAATCTAAAATCTCTGGTGGACAAAACTGCTTCCATATATGTAATTCATCTGTGTTTTTAGCTGTTTGTCTGTAGTTTAGCATTAAAGTGGTGTTCCGGCCGAAATTATACTTTTTAAATAAAAATACCCCTATAATACACAAGCTTAATGTATTCTAGTAAAGTTAGTCTGTAAACTAAGGTCTGTTTTGTTAGTTTATAGCAGTAGTTTGTTATTTTATAAATTTACAGCAGGCCGTGGCCATCTTAAGTGTGGGCATCTGAAGCCAGACTGTATTTCTTCCTGGATCTCATCCTTGCAGATCTCTCACATGTTCAGTGCAGCACAAGCAGTGTAATAGGTTTCAGGTCAGGGTCCATAGCAACGGCAGTTTCAGAGGAAGTTGCCCTCCCTTCCCAGAAGGCATTGCAAACAGGAAATGATGCGATGGGCCGCGGCCAGGGAGGAGGAAGTGAAAAATTAATACAGCAGATATACAGTAGGTGCTGAGAAAAAAAATTAAAAAATATCCAATTTGTTTACAGTGCACAGTTTAGTGAGGGATGCTGAAGAGTTGTAAAAGTGGGTGGAACTCCACTTTAAGCATATATAGATGATTTTCAGTTGTATGTGGTAAATGGCAAAACAAAAAAAAAGTTTTCCAGCCCAGCTGTGGCTTGCCACAGTTAATTGCACCCATTAATTTTTAAAGAGATCACTAGACAGAGTAGCCACGATTTTCCTCATTAAATCATGGACAATTGTGGCATTGTGCAACCACAAGTGACAAACTACAGATGGTTGCAGCAAATAAGCAATTTCTATAAAATACAGTATCATTACCAAAATGTTGCCAATGCCATTTTCTATGATAAGAGTGGTACTAATGCGCAAACCAAGGGACCAAAAACTAGACTAATAAGTAGTTGCCAACATTAATGGTGTTCCCAGACTAAAATAATTGAAAAGTAAATAAATGTGGCACTTACTGAATGAGCAAAAAAATCTCACATATAAAAATAAAGTGCATACCAATCTCAATAAATGGGTAAATACGGCAAAATATGCAAATGAAATTACATAAACGTATAATGTGATTCCAATACAAAAGGTGCAATGTAGGCAATATTCGCTTTAAACCTCATATAATATTAAGATAAAGTGCATAGAGTGTGCAAAATAGGCAAAGTAAACTTCGTTATTCGAATCATATAATATTGCAAAAAAGTGCATAAAATGTGCAAAATAAGCAAAGTAAACTTTGTTATTCCAATAGGAATATGTGCAATCTGAGCAGCAAAATGATGTGCAAATCACAATATGATGATTCCAGCAAAACTATGCAAAAAAAGTCCCATTTTAAAGTGCAAACAAATCCAGCATATGTGGTGACATGCAAAAAAGTTCATCCAACAAAGTGCAAGTGCCAAATCCAAGGAGATTTCACCATCCGTGGTGCGCAAAACAGTTTGTCCCAGCCTCTCACCTCGAACAAATTGGTAAATGAGCCTTTCTGCTAGATGCTGCTTCCACAGCAAATGATCAACTTCCAGGATCGATTTCCAGGACTTCCAGAATCATATAACACTCTCAGAGGAATATCAGCCAGCTCATTCACATGTAATAAAGGAAGAGGAGGGGCTACATAGTGTAGTATAGCAAGAATATTTAATATTAAAAAACGTAGCAACTTGCAGTTCAAGATCAAAACAGCGTAGTACAATGTGAGGACTTCCGGTCTCGGCCGTGACTGGAAGTGGCGACACCCGGCTCTTTCTCTGACGTGTTGCGTCACTGTTCACGTGACTTTATCAAAGGGTCCTTCTATGCTGCTGTTGTGAGTTCTTCCTTTTTGCTATAACATGTAATTTTTCAGAGAGTTTCCCATTTGAAGTAATACAAATTACAGTGAGGGTGTTTTTCTGCTAAGGAGACAGGACAACTTCACTGCATCAAAGGGACGATGGACGGGGCCATATACCCATCAAATCTTGGGTGAGAACCTCCTTCCCTCAGCCAGGGCATTGAAAATGGGTCGTGAATAGTTATTCTAGCATGACAATGACCCAAAACATACGGCCAAGGCAACAAAGGAGTGGCTCAAGAAGAAGGTCCTGGAGTGGCCCAGCCAGTCTCCAGACCTTAATCCCATAGAAAATATGTGGAGGGAGCTGAAGGTTCGAGTTACCAAACGTCAGCCTCGAAACCTTAATGACTTGGAGAGGATCTGCAAAGAGGAGTGGGGCAAAATCCCTCTTGAGATGTGTCCAAACCTGGTGGCCAACTACAAGAAACGTCTGACCTCTGATTGCCAACAAGGGGTTTACCACCAAGTACCAAGTCATGTTTTGCGAAGGGGTCAAATACTTCTTTCACTCCATTATAATGCAAATCAATTTTATAACTTTTTTGAAATGCGTTTTCTGGATATTTTCGTCGTCGTTCTGTCCCACTGTTAAAATAAGCCTATCATTTAAAATTAGACTGATCATTTGTCAGTGGGCAAATGTACAAAATCAGCAGGGAATCAAATACTTTTTTCCCCTCACTGTAAGATTGGCCACCCTAATTCGTATGTTCAGTCTAGACCCCTATGAGCCTTTAAGAACTTTTAGTAAAGCATAGGAAAATTACGTTTATGTGGCTGGCTACCTTTTTTGTTGGTTCCAGACCCCACTTGGGTAACTTCCAAACTCTGACTGCAAACATACAAAATAAAAAGAATCGAGTCTTCTTTAGGTTGGGAAGAAATAATGTTATTTGACTACCTTAGCTACCAAAGATAGATTCACATCATTGTGTAATAATGCTGTAGCTATTTGGGAGTTTTAAAAGCCAGTCCACATGGAGATGATATTTTTAGTTATAATTGGAGCCTTGTTTTAGATAATCCAGCTCCTTGCCATAGATTCTTTCTGTTCTGTCTACCTGGGAGTTTTTCTGTTTTTCTGTTCATCTGCCTACCTGTGTGTCCAGCTATTTCTTTTACAATCTCTGTAAAATAAAATATAAAATACATTTTCAAAAATCCAGCAGGGAATGTGAGGAGGTGTAACACCAGGAACGCAAGCGCAAAGATCCAACAGAGTTCCTGAGAGAAATAACATATTGCCTGGTGGTTTTATTCTCCTGCATCCATCAAACTTGAAATATCAGTTTTGGTTACACTGACCCTTAAGGCAACACATTTTCGCTCTTGAAACTGTCGCCCAAAGTATTTAATTACGGTATGTTAATTTCCATTAACTCTGGATTTATTTTGCATCAACTTCAAATAGTGTATGTTGTCTGCCTTGTGTAAAAGTAACCTGCCATGGGACTCTTCATTACTGCCAGGGATTTAATGCCCCACCCTTGTGTTGGAAGAAGGCTTGGTCACTCCTGCTGTGGCCAACCTACTAGATATTAGGTGACCATTTGTGCCGTGTTTGCATTATTGCACCGCTTACAACCCTCAAGTTCTGGACCATCTTTTTAAACCAGACAGTATTTTTTATTTTTTTTTAAACTTTTTTATTTTCTTGACAAACACAAAACAATATAGACATACAGCAGCTCGGCCAACATCTGTCCGTCAGCAGGGAGGGGACCCACGCAGGGGTCACAAAGTAATGTCACCATATCAAGGATTAGTAAAAAATCTACTACTACCATAAGTATAGCCACAGCAATAGGTTGTCATGGCTCTTGCTCCATAGGAGGACTAACCATGTGCAGGTGCACCTAGAACAGCTCTCGAACCCGGGTTGGTCTATTAGGGTGATATGGAGGGCCATCATATCAGGGAGGTCACTTAATTTTGTTGCAGCAGTGGAGGGTTCCGCTAGCCACTTACTCCAGACTCTGTCATGCTTTCTCGGACACCCTCTGTGTATATAGGTGTCCCTATAAAGGGGTATTACATTGTTAACAAGCGATTTCCATGAGCCTATAGAGGGAGGAGACTTTCGCTTCCAGCATAGGACAATGGATTTTCTGGCATAGAACAGCAGGAGACCCAACAAGGTTCTCTCAGCCACTCTGGGCACCAAGTGCCCCACCAGCCCCAGTAGGCATATTTTTTGGGGAAGGAGTAATAGAGATACTTAGCAGCTCGCTCACCTCTGAAAGAATTTGTGACCAGAAACCTGCAGTTACCGGGCAGGACCAAAAGATATGGATATAGTCCCCGGGGGCATGATCACAAAGCCAGCACTAAACCAGACAGTATTTTTAATTAAGAACACCTTGGTGGTTTTTAGCCTCCTTAGCTAATTTTTGTGAGATTCCTCTTTTACTTGGTATCTCGTGAATAATGTGTTGTAACATATGTATATAGTATTGCAAAGGTCTTTTTCATAACAGGATTATATAGTTGACTTGCAAAGGATGCTAACATTGGTCTTTTGAGATCTACATATGCCATGTGCTTGGCTGACTGAGTACAACAATCTGTTACTCCTTTCTCTCCTGAAGAAGTAGATATAATATCTGGGAAACGTGTTATGACGTGAGCTCATCTCTGCAAAAATTGGCTGGTAAACTAATTCAATATTCAGTATCGGTAATTAGAAGCTGATCAGGAGATTTTGAGACATTTTGTGAGTTCTTCATGTTGAAGGTATATAGCAAAAGAGAACATTTTAATGGCACACAGTCTTGTGATTGATAGATGGATAGATATCTATCGATCTATTCTCTGTATAAAATACTGGTACCTTTTTTTTTTAAAGTCTCATGTTTTGCATCAAATGGTTTGTAACCCTTTTAAAAAAAAATCTCTGCTTTGTGTCGTTCTCCGGTTTCCGAGATGCCTGCATCTTTCTCCCTGCCTGCTCATCATATGACACTGAGCATAATTAATTTTAAACTGCGGGTGGTAACCTTTAGATGGACCACTGTCTAAGGAGTGAAAACTGCACAGTGGGGAAAGGGCATTGATAGTAGTACAAAAAGGTGCAGATTTAGCAGGCGGGCAGAACATTAAATGTCATATTTATTAAATATAAGCCTTACATGATCTCTTCTATTAACTTTTCATTTGCTGATGAAATTTTATCAGCTGATGTGCTATAATCTACCCAACTTTAAATGAGAATTCCAGGTTTCATAATTTTGTTTGTCATCTTAGACCAAGCAAATAATTTGCATGCCAGAATGGACAGGCTGGTGCTTAAGCTGCAAAATACTGTAGTGGCTTGTGGCGGTAGCGTAGCAGTAAGCAATGGTGTGTTCTGGCAGCACTACCACAGACTTCTGATTTACTCCCGGATCAATCCTGGATTATCAATGAATACAAGGCTTCCTTGTGATGGCATTTACCCACCACTCCACCTAGGCCAGTCAGAGGACGTCTTGAATTATTTGATAAAATTTACAATGCATCTCCTAAATGGAGGAGATGCAATAAATGTATGTAGTGCACTAAACTCTTTTGTTTGAAGGAAGCCTAAGCAGTAACGTGCAAAGTATACCTTTTTTGTCTTTCCACCTGCAAATAACAGCAATGCACTTCCTGGTATGTGAGGGTGCCTAGGCCTGTGCCTACATCCCCATAGCTGTATATAAGTATGATGTGTGAATCTAAGTCACTGTGCCTCTGACTGCTAGCCTTATGGGATTGGGAGTGAGATTTGGTGATATCACTATTGTGCTGAACACTGTTTTCCTTGCTGGAGGCTCTGACATGAGGATGAAAAGCTCTGCCCCTAACAAGAAGGCTGTATCCATACAGAGACCCAGCGTGCTAGGTCAGTCCCATGGCATGACATGGAAAAATCTGTTTCAGGGAGACCACAGACAATTCCGGTGACATACTTCTTCTTCCTTCCTTTTTTTAATTTTATTTTTTTTGAGGTTGGGGTGTGTGTCGAGGTACAGCTCTCCGCGGAGGTTGTAAATTCAGAAGGTTTTTTTATCTTAATGCATTCTATCCATTAGGATAAAAACCTTTTGTGTGCAGCAGCCGCCCCTCAGCCCCCCTAATACCTGAGCCCCATCTCCCTCCAGCGATGTCCACAAGTTCCTCGGCCCTCCGGTTCTCTCCTCCTGATTGGCTGAGATACAGCAGTGGCGCCATTGGCTTCTGCTACCGTCAAAGTCAGTTAACCAATCAAGAGAGGAGGGGCAGCGAACCGGGGCTCAGTGTCTGAATGGGGAGCTGTGACTCGGCTCAGGTGCTTCCATAGCAAGCTGCTTGCTGTGGGGTTCTCAACAGGAGGGAAGGGCCAGGAGAGCCGAAGAGCAACCCGAGAAGAGGAGGATCTGGGCTGCTCTGTGCAAAACCACTGCACAGAGCAGGTAAGTATAACCTGTTTGGTATTTTTAGAGAAAAAAAAACGAGGCGTTACAATCACTTTTAAAGTGTTTGTAAAGGCAGAAGGTTGTTTATTGCATTCTATGCAGATGAAAAGCCTTCTGTGTGCATCAGCCCCCTAATACTTACCTGAGCTCCCTCTCTATCCAGCGATGTCCACGAGTCCCTCGGCCATCTGGGACTCTCCCTCCTGACTGGCTGAGACACAACAGCGGTGCCATTGGCTCCTGCTGCTGTCAATCAAAGTCAGTTAGCCAATCAGGAGACAGAGGGGGGCAGGGCCGAACCGGGGCTCTGTGTCTGAATGGACACAGGCAGCTGTTACTCAGCTCGGGTGCCCCCATAGCAAACCACTTGCTGTGGGGGCACTCAACAGGAGGGAGATTCCAGGAGAGCCGAAGAGGGACCCGAGAAGTGGAGGATCCAGGCTGCTCTGTGCAAAACCACTGCACAGAGCAGGTAATTATTGTATAACATGTTTGTTATTTTTAGAGAAAAAAAAGATGAGACTTTACAATCAATCAAGTGGTGTTCCACCGAAAAAATTTTTTAAAGCTCTAAATGGCTGTTGCTAGGCTGTCCCTCGTAGTCTGCCTCCTTCAGTGCCTGGGCTGGTGACATCACTTCCCCTCGGCGTAGGAAGGGCTCAGCTCTGCCCCCTCCCTCTTCTCAGTCATCTGGGACACATTACAGGTCCCAGATGACTGAGCGACCAGTCATGGCGCGCGGCGCCACTCGCTCATGCGCAATTGGTGCCCGGCTGTGAAACTACAGCCGGGCGCCCACAGTTGCAATGCTGGTGCCGCCAAATGGAGGGGGAGACGAGCGGAGCTTCTATCCCCCGCATCGCTGGACTGTGGGACAGGTAAGTGTCCGATTATTAAAAGTCAGCAGCTGCAGTATTTGTAGCTGTTGACTTTTATTTTTTTTTTAAAAAGGGAACTCCTCTTTAAAGTGGTGCTCCGGCCAAAATTATACTTTTTAAATAAAAATACCCCTATAATACACAAGCTTAATGTATTCTAGTAAAGTTAGTCTGTAAACTAAGGTCTGTTTTGTTAGTTTATAGCAGCAGTTTGTTATTTTATAAACTTACAGCAGGCCGTGGCCATCTTAAGTGTGGGCATCTGAAGCCAGACTGTATTTCTTCCTGGATCTCATCCTTGCAGATCTCGCACATGCTCAGTGCAGCACAAGCAGTGTAATAGGTTTCAGGTCAGGTTTCCATAGCAACGGCAGTGTCAGAGGAAGTTGCCGCCCATTCCCAGAAGGCATTGCAAACAGGAAATTATGCGATGGGCCACGGCCAGGGAGGAGGAAGTGAAAAATGAATACAGCAGGTATACAGTAGGTGCTGAGAAAATTTTTTAAAAAATATCCAATTCGTTTACAGTGCACAGTTTAGTGAGGGATGCTGAAGAGTTGTAAAAGTGGGTGGAACTCCACTTTAAGTATTGCAAGGATCATTCCAGCAGAATACATTAGCAGTGGAGGTCTGGTTAAAAATAAGGTTTTAAAGAGTTTCGTTCCACTGTAACGAACCTCTTTAAACTGAATATTAGCTCTTAGGTTAACCAGTTGCCGACCGGCCCACGCTGATGTACATCAGCATTGTGGCAGGGTGCGCAAAACCACGTACGGCACTCGGTCATTGGCGACTAGCTAGCGCGCGCCCTCCGTGGGAGCATGCCTGCGGGTCCCACGGACTTGATGTCTGCCGGTGGCCCACGATCGTGGCACGGAGAGGCAGAACGGGGAGATGCCTATGTAAACAAGCCAGTTCTAGTGAGCCCACCCCCCCCCTACAGTTAGAACACGCTGAGGGAACACACTTAACCCCTTGATCGCCCCTAGTGTTTAACCCCCTCCCTGCCAGTGACATTTACACAGTCATCGGTGCATTTTTATAGCACTGATCGCTGTATAGATGTCAATGGTCCCAAAATAGTTTTAAAAGTGTCCGATCTGTCTGCCGCAATGTTGCAGTCACGATAAAAATTTCTGCCATTACTAATAAAAAAAAATATTATAATAAAAATGCCGCCGTAACTCTATTTTGTAGACGCAATAACTTTTGCGCAAACCAATCAATATACGCTTACTGAGATTTTACCAAAAATATGTGTAAGAATACATATTGGCCTAAACTGGGGAAGAAATATATATATATAAATAATATTTTTATTTTTTTGGGATATTGTCGCTCCTAAAAGCATGCAAAGGCTGAGCCCCTGGTCCACAGTTGAGACCACTGCTATTGAGTGACAGTTTGGTAACCGCTTTGTCTGCTGGGGCTGCTGACATTACATGCAAAATGGTGGCACCCAGTAGAAGTCTCAGTGCTTTTGTATGTGTACACAAGGGAGGCTTTTACAGGTACATAACATGTCAAAAATACATGCTCATATAACCTTGATTTTAAAAGTTTTTAGTATAGAAATCGTTTATTGGAGGCCTCTTTTGGAAACCAGCATCTTTTGAGAAGTGCTTTCAATGTCAGGTTTATTACTGGCTCCGCAAGTATTTTCATTTTATGCATCATTTTTCCTATGTCTTCCACTTTATTCCTGTAATCATCTGGCATCCATCGCTTTTCACAGAGCCACAAGAAACTCATTTGGAACAAAAAAAAGGAAGGCTTACTTTGCAGTTACCACAAGTGAAAATGTGTTTATAAACCAGTGTTATGGGTTTATTCCATCCAAATCAATTTTCCTGGGCTTTGGATTTAGCCGAAAATGTGAAAAACAGTAACACATTTCATATTTGTTTCCAGCAAAACTTTCATGTGCTCAACTTTTGCTTTAATGGATACTATTAAAACCATGCATCATTTTAATTAAATGGTGTATAATACGGAACAATGTCTTGTGCACTACGATTGCTTGTGCTTGGCTTGTGGAATTATTTTATAGCCACAGTCGCACTGCTTTTCAGATCGACGTTGGGCAGCTTTTTAGATTGTTTACTTCAACTCCTTTATGGCAAAGAATTTAGTCATGGTTAAAGTGAAACAATTAAAATTGGAAGAGGGATATTAGCCATTGCTGTCGTCCTGAAAATGCAAGTTCCTTAACTGTTATACTGAACCACTGGCTTGAATACTTTCTGTTTGGGTAGGAGCTTTTATTGGGTCTATGGGCAGAAGTGCCTGAACCTGTGGGGAATTCATGTGCTCACCTGGGCAGTTTGGTATGATCAAGAGATGGGCTTCAGCACTTGCTTTATACATGGACAAGTGATATTTCATCATTGGTACCCACTTTGAAGATTTATGGCAGGGTCAAATATTTAAATGAGGCCCGATTCGCACTGGTGGGACGTGCGCTCCGACTTTGAGCGCACATGACATGTAAAAATCAATGTTCCTATGAGAGCCATCTTAACTGGTCCAACTTTGGAAACGGTTCCTGCACTACTTTGGTCCGACTTCTGTCCGAATTCAGCCCATAGAATTGAATGGAAGTTGGATCCGACAGAAAGATTACACAGGCATTCCCTGAAGTTGCTTTAAAGTCTCGTGACTTTCAGGTCGCGGCAGTGTGAACCAAGCCTAAATATGTGTATATCGTGTATATATCCTCTTCTTCAGTGTTCGTGGGATCCCAGTAAGGTCAGTATGTCTCTCCTTGTAGTGCCCCTTAGTCACCTCTTACCACCCACGCAGTGCAATATTGGAGGAGGAGGATGTACCCTCAACAATATGCATAGAGCTTGTTGCTGATTGGGTCCCCCCCCCCCCCCATTATTAAAGTAATGTGAACTTACTTTAAAACACTATGAAAAATGTATTAAAGATATATGTACACTACCGTTCAAAAGTTTGGGGTCACATTGAAATGTCCTTATTTTTGAAGGAAAAGCACTGTACTTTTAAATGAAGCTAACTTTAAACTAGTCCTAACTTTAAACAAATATACTCTATACATTGCTAATGTGGTAAATGACTATTCTAACTGCAAATGTCTAGTTTTTGGTGCAATATCTACATAGGTGTATAGAGGCCCATTTCCAGCAACTATCACTCCAGTGTTCTAATGGTACAATGTGTTTGCTCATTGGCTCAGAAGGCTAATTGATGATTAGCAAACCCTTGTGCAATCATGTTCACACATCTAAAAACAGTCTAGCTCCTTCCAGAAGCTACAAAACTGACCTTCCTGTGAGCAGATTGAGTTTCTGGAGCATCACATTTGTGGGGTCAATTAAACGCTCAAAATGGCCAGAAAAAGAGAACTTTCATCTGAAACTCGACAGTCTATTCTTGTTCTTAGAAATGAAGGCTATTCCATGCGAGAAATTGCAAAGAAATTGAAGGTTTCCTACAACGGTGTGTACTACTCCCTTCAGAGGACAGCACAAACAGGCTCTAACCAGAGTAGAAAAAGAAGTGGGAGGCCGCGTTGCACAACTAAGCAAGAAGATAAGCACATTAGAGTCTCTAGTTTGAGAAACAGACGCCTCACAGGTTCCCAACTGGCATCTTCATTAAATAGTACCCGCAAAACACCAGTGTCAACATCTACAGTGAAGAGGCGGCTGCGGGATTTTGGGCTTCAGGGCAGAGTGGCAAAGAAAAAGCCATATCTGAGACTGGCCAATAAAAGAAAAAGATTAAGATGGGCAAAAGAACACAGACATTGGACAGAGGAAGACTGGAAAAAAGTGTTGTGGACGGATGCCAAAGGTGTGCAATGCTGTAATTGCTGCAAAAGGAGGATTCTTTGATGAAAGCAAAGTTTGATGTAAAAACAATGTTATTTCAAATACAAATCATTATTTCTAACCTTGTCAATGTCTTGACTCTATTTTCTATTCATTTCACAACGTATGGTGGTGAATAAGTGTGACTTTTCATGGAAAACACAAAATTGTTTGGGTGACCCCAAACTTTTGAACGGTAGTGTATGTACTCAAAAATGGTGATGTAATGTAATCTTGTATTTTTAATGTAATACATGAACTAAAGGCATTTATTTTTATACCTGTATTGAGACAATTTTGTGGTACCTTGAAAGTCCTGCTGGTTAATCTAGACATACACTCTTCAGTTTGGGATGTTGGTACCTGTAATGGAGTACCTTGATGGACTCTGGTCCATATATTTCCTTGTATATACTTTCTAATCCTTGACCTGTAACAAGTATTCAGATCAGAAAAATCAGAGAACGATATCCCTATTTGCATGCTTTTTTTGGTCCCTTTTTTTATTTCAATAACTTTTTTTGAAATTTTCCAATTCTAGTATTGCGGTCCTAAAACAAAATTAATATAGACAAAATGTTGTGCTGTTTAAATAGGTTAGGATATAGCCTCATAGTAAGATCCAGAGTGTGCACTAGGTATAACCACCCCAAATGCATAAAGGAGACCGAGCGACCTTTGTGGTAGGCGAACCAGAAAATAAAAGGGGTTTAGGAAGAGCTATATCAAAGCGGGGAAAAAAAAGAACATATAATAGGGAAGAAATTATGGGAGCAGGTGGAGGGTAAAAAAGGGGGGAAAATGGGGGGGGGGGGGTGTTACTAATGCTCAGCAAGGTAAATTTCCATCTATAGAGGCCTAGTTAAAAAGAAGAATCCACCCGCATGTGTTGTGTAATCCGGGGCTCCCATATATTTTGAAAGATAGAAAATGTCTATCATTCAGTGTGGCTGCCATTTTCTCATATGCACAGAGTATTGCAAGATTTAAGCTCTTAAAAAGAAATGTTTGGTCTCTCTATGATCTTGCAATGGTCAGCTTTGCAGCAATAAACTAGAAGGGCCTCTACTGGGTTTTTCCTGTGGGGGTCTGTCCAAGATGGTATATATTATTTGGTAGGTGTGAGACCAAAAGTGGTGACTTTTCAGGCCATCCCACCAAATATCCAAATATGTCCAAATGTACCGTGTACGTTACATCACCTGAAACAGTTAATAGGATATCCGGGAATCTCACAGGAGAGATGAGAAGTACCAAGTACCATCACATTAGCACCTTATAATTTTGTTTTTTGTGGTTAGAACTTTAATAGAACTTATTGATGTAGACCATCATATTTCCTGACAGTCCTCTGGAGAGAGAGTGATCTCAAGATCTGATTCCCAGTTTGTGGCATATTTGGGTGGTGAGGGGGAACATGACAACACGATCAATGAGTAGATAGTTGAAATAATCATTATTACAAATGTGCTCTAAAGCTGTAAGCCACATAGGGGTGTTGGAATATCATAGCAGGGAAGACACACAGGGGTACATTTTCCAAACCTGCATGGTGCAAAAACTGGTGCAGCTCTGCATAGAAACTATTCGGCTTCTAGGTTTTTATGTTAAAGCTTAATTAAACAAGCTGAAGTTAGAAGCTGATAGGCTACCATGCAGACCTGTACCAGATTTTGCACTCTCCAGTTTTAGTAAATCAACATATTCATGTTTAATTTTATTACATTGAAAAAAAAAAACTTTCTGGGACTGGCATACCATACGACCTAAAGAGATTGAAAAAAACAATAATCCGGAGAGACTTGGAAAATTGTAAATTCATAGTAAGTTAGAATGTTTCCACCATTAAAAGTTGTCCCAGCCTGGGGTAAAAAGTGGACTACCCAGAAATTATACGTTTGCCTGAACACCTGCTGTTTTCCCATACCCTAAAGCCCCAGAGACATGGGCCGAATGTCGGACAACGGGCAGTTCAAAAAAGAAAAACGGCCAACATTCGGCCTGTGTGTATGTTGGTCTGTCTGACAGTTGCCATCTGTTCGACCGGTTTCTGTCGGACATGCATGCTGGAAAACCAGCAACCGACTCCCGATGGTGGAGTGTTCTGGCGGGGGGGCTGTCCCCCTGTGAGAACACAACAGCTCAGCAGGGAGGAAGCTGAACTAACCTTGCATGGTTAGTACAGCGGCTCTGACCAGAGCTGAAAAAAAAAAACCTGGTGTGTACCCGGCTTTAGGGAGTGGGGGCAATAATAGGACTAGAGAGACCTCTGTGATACGATGGGGGGGGGGGGGGGGAGCCAGACAAGAGACCGAGTGGAGATAGGTGATATTCCGTAAGTTTCCATGCTCACCTATAAGGGGATATTTTCCTGGACACGGAGAGCCAATTGAGATATTTGTGCAGCCTAAAAAAAGCTTTGTGAGGGACACCAAGACCACCTTGTAGTATTTTTGTCTAAATAGTGTATGTTTAGTAACTCTTGGTTTATCATTACCCCAGTTAAAGGTGAGAATCTTTGCCTGGAAAGTTTGCAAGGCTTGCAATGGGGCCTCTAAAGAAATACAACAGCTTAGGTAAGATGGTCAACTGCTGCAACTTCTTCCAAGCCAAGAAATGGGGTAGCATTTCCATTCCAATAATAAGTCCCGCAAGTGGTGTATCAAAGCCAGGTATTGGGTAAATTGGCATGTCATAAGAACTGGTTAAATAGACCCCCACATAGGGAAGTTTGTTAGGGGCCCAAGTAAAATCGAAATTGTCATGAATGCTCAGGCATGTCTCGAAGGGAAGGTTTCAATTCTGAATTTTAGATTTGGCAATCAGTATGAAGTCCTAAAACAGAGGCCAAATCTTGTAAGAGGTGGACTAGGCAGGGAAGGATAGATTTGGTTTTGTATGTAGAACTGCATCATCAGTGCAGTAAACATATATCATTTGTTGTGATAACCTTCTAATTCTGGTCAAATTAGGGGTTTGGAGAAGGTGATATCCCAACTGCTGAATGGATAACACAAAGAGCAGGGAGAAAAGGGGCAACCTTATCTAGTCCCTTTTTTGTATAGGAAAGGAGTCTGATCTGAAACCCGAGTATTTAAAAAAATGCAGAAGGATACTCGTATAATGCACAAATCCAGGTATTAGAATTGCTCCTGAACCCCCATTTATTAAGGACAAAGCATAAATATTCCCATGAAAGGTTGCCAAAAGCTTTTTTTTTTTTTTTTTTTTTTTTAACTAGCATTTTCAGTAGGAGAGAGTAGCTGGCGATTATTGCTCTCCTGACAAGTTTGCTTTAAAATGAGCCTGTCACTAGATTTTATAGCATCAGTTGGAAAAGAATTCCAAATATACATGAAACCATTTTTGCCTGGTGTAAAGAAAACAATTTAGTATAGGGACATGCTGTATTTATAAGGTATTCCTAGGTTGGTGCCTAGGGCACCGAGCCTCAACATTTACAGATTGCAGTAAATGTTTCTTTATTTTGTGAACCTCTAGATATTTATGGCTAAATTCTTCAGGAGTATTTTAGGTAGAAGGGGAGTTATATTGAGAGGAATCAGAAGGCGCTCTTCATAGTTCTGCAAACAAGAAACATAATTTATTTTCTGTTCGGTGGTCTGTAATTTTACACTGTAGTTCTGCACATAAAGCAGACTGCATGCTGTCTCCAATAGCCTATTCTAGCATTAAGTTTTTACTAAAGTAATTACATGATGCTTGGTTGTACTTGGGGTTGCATGTTATCACATGACTGTGACCCCCCTGTGATAAAGTGGTCACATAATTTCTATTCTCAGCTGCATAAGGGGCTTGGAGAGGTGGGGTAGAGGAACAGCAGGACACTGATCTTCTAAGTGAAGCACAAGTCTGATCATTAGAGGGCAGGCATGCTGTTCACTCAGCACAGCTATAAAACTGATCACGCTGGAAAGGATGTGCTGTCATGTCTATCGTGGTCAGTTTGAACCAGGAATGCAGGGAGAATGGCAGGATCACCAGATATTTTACACAAAGGCAACAGTACAAAAATAATACTTTTTTAGCACAATTGCATGGTACTACAGACACATCAGGATGATGAAATGTTGGAATAGCAAACACTTTAACCTCTCCTTTACACAAAATTATACCCTAACACAGGGCAACAAAATTTCAAGTCCTGAGCTAGAGTTACTCGCCACCACCTGCCAGCGAACGGCATTTCAGATCCCAGCTGTGTCACAGTGGGAGAACCTCTGTGTGATCCGGCCGGCTCCCCTCCCGATCCTGGCTGATCGCTTCTGGCAGAAACAGTGCAGCCTTTTTTACAGGGCATCAGAGCAACCCTAGGGGCAATTGCCTCCCTGCCCCCATCTCTAAGCCAGTCCTCCTCTGCTACACACTCGCCCTCAGCTTATTTCCACTGGCCTAATACGAGCAGGTGAGTGGAAATTTTGAGGGCTGCCCTAACCCCCTAAACTTAACCTAACCCTAAATAACCCTTTGATAGGGAAATTGCATATTACATATTTTCTTGGTAATATTAACCCCAAAAACTTGACAAAACCCCCGAAATGCCAAATTTACCATTTTAAAAGAAGATTGAGACTTTGCATAGAGCTAATAGTGCAGAGATCTTGGTGCTAAGTCATTGATTTTGCAGTGTAGGCTAATTGATCCACAGGTTTCTTTTATTGATGACTTAATATGCTTGTTTTCTTGTTTTAAAAGTGTACCCACATGCTGTGACTCTGGGTGTCAACTGCCAGATTTAGAAAATGTTTTAGAGAAAAGCTTCGTCCAAGAGCACTAGGGCATGCATTAACATACTTGCTGAAAATGTTTCCACCACGCCTGTCAGCACCTGGGATAGTGTCAGTAGTAGAAATAAACCACAACAGAGCTAGTATTGTGTATTCCTAAAAAAAAAGGAGGATATCAATGCAATCTGCTAAATCTAATTAAATACACAAGAGTCTCCTTTTCCCACAAAATACTGATGTTAAGCTTCAGATCTCTTCTCCAGAATACAAAAAAAATCCCATGAATAACATCAAAACTATTTTTTTTTTAAAGTTATTACAAAATGATCATTCACATGGGTGCAGAGATCTGTGCAGTGTGAAGGCGTGTTTTTGTGGTTGGGAGCATCTGGGAGTGACAGGTGTTGTGTAAAGCCAACTGTACAAAGCAATGACAGAGTGCGACTGAACGATGTAATCCACACATCATAGCATTTACATGTATACAGGGACAGAAGAACTGCTCTCGACTTAAACTGTCTGCTTCCATGAGTGCACATATGTCCTTGTACGCATGTAAACATTTAGATGTGTGGTTACATGATCAAGAAATCTCAAAAAGAAAAAAATAGGGCTGTTACTGATTAAAATTTTCGTGTTTGATTAATCAATTTTTTTTTTAATCGATTAATCGACTAATTTCGATCAGTTATAATGCACATACAGATCCAACTACTTTTAGCTGACATCATGCGTAGCTCCTCCCCCCATACACGTTACGCTCAATCAGAACTTCCTCAGAACTTCCTCAGCGGGGCTGGGCTACGGCGTCACCCTACAGTCTATTTAAATAGCACCGTTGTGCATCAGAGGGACAGATGGAGAGCCAGAGACATCCATCACCTGCTCAGACAGCAAAGTGTCAGCTCTTTGGAAAAAAAATGCCCTCATCATAAATGTTTCTTGATTGCTGGATAACTAATCAATGTCAGTTCATCGTCAAACTGACTTACAGCCAGGAAAGCCCTCAAATATGTTGATTTTCATAGCCAAGTCCAGGATTTACATAGATGTTTATCTGAATACTTTGACCAGTGAGATCAATCAAATCATTAGGTATGGTCTTCCTCAATTTATGATTTCACGGACATCGACCTCACCGAACTCCTCCCCCCTTCCCTTCGTTAGCAGACGGAAGCACTTGGGGAAGGGGGGAGGAGTCCGGTGATGTCTGTGACGTCACCGTACGTCCGACGGAACTCCCTGAAGACCCAGAAGCCGGCGGAGAGATGAGTACTGATCAAAAGAATTAGGGCTGAAACAACTAATCGATTAATCGACAACTAATCGATTATGAAATTAATCGATTACTATTTTCATAATCGATTAATCGGCTAGTAACATAATGGGGTTAAAAATATAAAATGAGCCCTTTATAGTACAAAAAGAGCAAATAATCGCTACTGTAAATATTACTTTCACCGTTCTACAGTAAAAAAATGAACCCCTTACAGTAGCGTTTTTTTTGCTTTTTTTGTACTATAAAGGGCTCATTTTATTTTTTTTTTAACCCCATTATGTTACTAAATGTCTTAGACCTGGTTCACATCTTTGTGTTTTTTGGTGCTTTTTGCAGAAACACACTACAGTTCATTTAACATGGTTTCTTATGGGACAAGTTCACATCTATGCTTTTTTTCAGCCGCTGCATATTTGGAAAGGGTCAAGGACATTTTTTTTTTTTAACGCAAAACTGTGCTTTTTAGGTTCAATATACTTCAATGGAGAAGCTGCATGTAATGCGTTTTTGCAGCAATTTGTATTTTTTAATCTGCTCAACAACAAATTGGCCAAAAAACAGTATTTCTCTTCTAATAGTGTATACAGTATATCTCTTCTGTCTGTTATTCTCAGAGTGGATTCAATATTTTGCTCCCTAACCATATAGTTGGTTGTTTATATTTAACACTGCATAGAGATATTTAAGAATAAATTGCCTTTTTTTAAACTTTACTTATTAACTAAATTATACACACTGTTTTCTTTAAGGTTATTAACCGATTAATCGATTAATCGAAACAATAATCGGCCAACTAACCGATTATGAAAATAATCGTTAGTTGCAGCCCTAAAAAGAATTTCGATCGATCAAGAAAATTAACGATTAATCGAGGAATTAATCTTTAATTTTCCCAGCCCTCAAAAAAAACAAAACTAAGTAGCGGGTTCTCAGTTAAAATTCTAAAACTGCTAGAACATTATAGTGCAAGATATCTTCATTGAAAGGAGAAATGATACTCAGAAAAGAGCCCTCTGATGTACTAATATTTTTTTCAAAGGCTGTTTAGATATGAATAGTGCTTCCTGGAATTCTTTAAATTAAAGAACCAAAACTACTGCTGTTTTTCACTGTTGACTATTGTGCAATGTCTTCATATGTGACAAATCAACTTATGCATGTTATGTTTTTCAGAACAAAGCCTCTGTAGTGATCCCTTCTCTTAGGCTGCATCAGAATAGTTTGATCATGTGTGCTGAATTTAGAAAAATTATTAGTACTAATTATTACTTTGTTTTTAAAAATGGCTGTTTAAAATGCTTGTATATGAGATTACCCTAATATGTTTTAGAACCTTGTGTTCTGCTTTAAAGTGTATCTTTAAGTCAAAATGTAAAGTCATCTCCTAATTTTCATAATGCATTTTTAGTTATTTTCTGGCCTCCCCCTATTACACTGAACAATCTTAAAGTAGTTGTAAACCTCAGTCATGGCATTTGAGCAAAGCACATATGTCTGAATTGTTTACTTGTCTCTCTCCAGAGCTCTGAGTGTGGTTTCTCTCTGGTGCTTCCTTCCTCTGTTATCCTGACACTGTGACAAATTAGTGTCAGGAGGGAGGAGGGGAGAGCTCAGAACAGAGCTTGCCTATTCACAACACAGTTCTTCTGTTGTGTGAATGGGGGTGTGTTCCTTCCCTCCAATCAGCTCTAGCGCGCTGCAACTTCAGTCTTTCCTGTGCAGCTGACAGATGAAGAGAGATTTTTTTTTTTTTAACACGATCTGCACTTTTTGAAAGGGTGTAGAGAGCAGAAGACTGCAGATAAACAAGTAAAACCTATGTAGGAGTATTTATTTCATCTCTGTGTATCATCTGAGATTGTTCACTTCACTGGGTATATGTGAGGGTTTACAACCACTTAAAGCCCTGGTTCACATTGGAGCGATTTGACATTGTTTCATTTTTGGAGAACTTGGATAGGGATGGGGATTTAGTGGGATACTCCAAGAAATAGAACTATTCACAGTTGAGGACATCTATCCGATCTCTTGGTTAAGCTCTGGTGAAGTCCTTGCTGAAAGCAGTTTAAAGACTTCTGCTTGAAAGTAGCACAAAGTCGTTTCAGGAGTGAGCAAAGTCCCACAGTAGTAGTATTAACACGGCAAAGTTCCTCGGGTACCAACCAGTTACTGCATACTGTTTGGCAGTCTAAAAGTAGTAGAGCAAAGTTCTATGCAGTAGCAACAGTTGGACAAGCTCTTCAGAACACTAGTCAGTGTTCCCTTGTTCAGCCCCCTAGATGACTATATAGCACACCAGAAGGGGTTAACAGCATTATTCTATAGATGCTTTAGGTTGTCTGTACTAACAAAATGTCCAGGGACAGCTGGTGACCTACTTCCAAGCCACACTCTATACCAGTGATACCAGACCAGATCTTGAATAGACAGCCCCTGAGCCAGCTCTCTTCAGAACCAGGGTCATTTTCTCTAACTTCAGGCCCTTTCGGACTTCCACCTAAGGCTGCATGGCAGCAATTCAGAGCAGGCCCTTAGGCCGTCCACCTGAGGCCACATGGCAGCAAGTGCCAGGGAAGGCAGCGCCTCTTCTTAGCCTGGTGCCATCCTCTGTTAGAAAAGACCCAGAGCCCATGTGCTTCTCGAATATAAATACAGGCACTCAGCATGCATAGGGGCCACCTCTCCTTGTAAATGGCCTGAGCTGTATAATTAACGCTCCAATCTGCATGGTTTCTGCCTACTACCCAGCACTTTCCGTAGTTGCTAGGACACAGTGAAACTTCAAGACCGCATGAGCAGCGCCAGAGCACACTGAGGAGACTACACTAGTCGATCACAGCTCTCTGTTAAGCAGACAGCAGTTCAATTTACTTAACTCCCTCTGTTGGGCAGAAAAACCAAAAACTATTATATACTCATCCTAGCACCTACCTAAGAGGGTGCTACAATAGTTTCCTTTTAACTTTAGGGAATTGATGCATGTCCAAACGGTCATTTATCAAGCAAAGTAGTGACAATTTTAGATGCACATCTATCACAAGTTAGGCTGTCTCTCAGCTAATTATGTGTAAACGTCTTTTGTGTATTTGAGACCCCGCGCTTGTCATTCTGGCCAGACAACTTAGATCGATTCGCAGAGGTTTACAGCAGATTTAACCTTGTAGATAAGACCGATTTTGTACTTTTATTTAGGAAATAGGATAGTGTCCATGTGCTGCAGACCTAAAGTGTTGGGATTCAGACTATTGACTATAGATGAACATAATATTCATGACAAAGGCCTGATGCACACTGGATGTTTGGCCATCTCTCCTAGACGCCTTTCCTCCCAACAGCAGTGTTTTGTCAGAAGCGCAAATGCATTTAGGCACGTCAAGCCCTTGGGCGCTAATTCATTTAATTGGCCAGAATAATAATTCTGACTATTGAAATTAACGTTCAAGCACTAAACCCGCCTAGCGTTAACATGTGTTTAGATGTGTTTTTTCTGCCAAAACACTGCTGCTCCTGGACCCGCTGGCAGTGGAGTTTTCTTTTCTCTGCCTCTAAATGCCTATGTGTGCATGGACACATAGGCTAACATGCAGGGATGTTTTTCCCATTGAATAAATCTGCGGTAGACAGTCTAAAGTCATGGCTTCAGTATGGAGAGGGGCAGATTTTATTTTGTCACAGTGCTACTTTAAAGCAGCAGAGAAATTCTATGAATAGCACTACAGTCAATAGTAAATCTGTTTTCATAATTTTGTCTTTCTGCTCCTGTTTTTGCCTTGGTACTCGACAGAAATTAATGCTCCCCTACCCCTCCACTCCACCCCAGTTTTATTCCTGATGGATTTCTCTAACTTTTCCACATTTTCAAATATATAAATTCTACTGGATGTAGACAACTCCCATTTATCATGTCAGTGGCCTTTCTGCATATCCGGATGCAGGTTCTAAAATGATTGCTTTTGAGTAGTACTGGAGAGTTTAAAGATAGATAAATGGAAGGCATGTACAACTAAAAGCAATTGATTTGAGTTCTGTGGATCATCCCAGAGCTTTTCTTTTCATCTTGGACATGTGCTCAGGATTTTCCTAAGATATACGTCTGCGAACGTGTGTCGCCTGCCCCATCTATCGTCTGATGGATGTTGTGCTTGCGTCTGACAGGCAGTATTTTGGTTTAAAAGTTTAATATTCTTTGGCTGCAAGACAAAAGCTGGATTTGGACTTAATGGCCCGTAGAAGCAAAGCGTCTCAAGGATAGAAATGACGCTTGTCATTTTACAACAGGGAGTTTATAATGGACTCCTTTTTCTGTAGTTAATATTCTTCCTATCCAATTAATGTGGCTTTGTGACAGCAGAATAAATCAGACAGATTATAAATTTATTGTTGGAGTGATATTTGAATTTTCTTGCACACTATTCAGTAATAACATTTTGGGGTATTACAACAATTATAGTTTTAAAATGGAACAGCCTTCTTTCTTTTGTGAAGGTCCTATTTGTAAATTAAGGTACACCTGATGGAATTAACTGTCCTCACATGGCGCATTGACTGAATAGTTTTAATTATTTTTTGACAACACGCCTGTGCCCTACAAGATTAGTTTAAAAGTGAAACTTTGCTTGAAAAATTAAATTTTTGCAGTACAACATATGTTATTCCTTTTTTAGCTTCACTACATAACCTAGGTAAAAGTAAAGCTGGCCTTTAGTTATCTCTCGCTGATAAATGTCTAGGTCTCAGAGAAACTGGATTCTGGTGCAAGGCTCTGCTGATGTCACGTGCTCATGGTCCACCTTGTAAGATGGCCAGCCTTAGAAACATTCACACTTGTGTGAGCCTGACCCTACACTGCTATACTGCTGTACTCCTATACTGCTTGTTGCTTAATGCATCTCTGCAAAAGTGTGCCAGTAGGTTACAATAGATCTCCTGGTGTGCAGAGAGAACCTAAGAGTACAGAACAGCCCTGAACCTCCTCTTCTGAGATCCCCCGCTGGCACTGTCCGTTCTTCAATATCTGACCCCTTGGCAAGCCGCTTGCTAGGGGAGGCAGACATGCGGGTAAATCCTGAGCCAGGCAGTGTGTATCTTTTGACACACACAACATGGCTCGACCCTGATTGCTGCTCCCTCCTCACAGGATTTGATTGACTGCAGCAGAAGCCAATGGCTCCCCCTGCTCCCCCCGCTCCCCCCATGTCCAGTGAGGAGAGAGACTTGCTAAAAAGTTTTGCACTGTATTTAATTTAGTGATACCTTTCCCTCAGTATGTATTATGGGGAGCGATGGCACCTTTCAGATTCTGAAACCTCCTGCTCTTGCTAGAGAGCAAGCCTGCTATATAAAACATGTACTTTGGCCTTCTAGTGAATGTCAGAAGTAGCACTCTATTAAATAAACACAGAGAAGTGAAACAAAGCCTCTAACCAGCAAGGCAGAGCTCTTAACAATGGCAATAACATTGTTTATCACATTGATTTGCTAAGGAGGAATGTGTAAATGCATACAGGTTGAGTTGGGGAAAGGGTAAAAACTGAAATATACAGTATATCAGAATACGCAAAGATGCACCTGATGGATTGTGATTGCCATAGAGCTATGGACTGTCCTTGTTTTTTTTTTCTTATCCTGCTTGCATGTGGGTTTCCACAACTACAGCTGAACTTTGAATGAGTTGGTCTGGAGTTTAAAAAGGATAGCACTGCAACACCGCATAACAAGTGTCTTTCTGACATGGTTGTGGAATGCCTGGGACTTGGCATTTCAGCTGAGCAATTATTTTCACCATTCTGAGCACTCTGTGTAATATTATAGAAAATCTCTAGAGGGCACAATGAAGAAATGCTGTTCCTGTAATGCAGTGGTTCTTGCCCTTTTTTGAGTCACGGACCCCTTAAAGAATCTGATAAAAACTATGGACCCCTTTTGATCCAAATGTTAAATGGTAAACAAAGGGGGAGGGCTGTATGGTAAATGTAAATGTTGTGTTTTTTTTTTTTTTTTTATCTGACACACGTGGAGCCTTTGAAAACCACTCTTTGACCACTTAGGTGTCCATGTCTCCTCAGGTTAAAATGGTTGTAAAGATTAAAAAAACCTGTGTGCAGCAGCCGTGCCCCCCCCCCCTAATATTTACCTGAGCCCTTCTTGATCCAGCGATGTCCATGAGAGCCTTGCCTATCTGGGGACTCACACTCCTGATTGGCAGCAGCGGGAGCCATTGCTGTCAATCACAGCCAGTGAGCCAATCACAAGATGGAGGGGCGGGGCCAAGCCATGGCTCCGTGTGTGAATGGACACACAAAGTAGCGGCTTGGCTCGGGTGCCCCATAGCAAGCTGCTTGCTTGTGGGGGCATCCGACAGGAGGGAAGAGCGCTGGCCTGGGACCCGAGAAGAGGAGATTTCCGGGCTGCTCTGTGCAAAAGCACTACACAGAGCAGGTAAGTATAACGTGTTTGTGATTTAAAAACAAACAAACAAGGCTTTAATATCGCTTTAAGAACCCCTGGTCTAGTGAATATGTTTCATGGCTATAAAAACATAAGGCTATAAAAGTACAAATATAAGGACATAATCAAATTAATACAGCTGAAAAGTGAGCAGTATTTCAGAGCTGAGTTGATGGTCAAGGAGATAAGCCTGCTGGGTGCCTTAAAAAAAATAAAGAGATCTGGGAATTGACTTGTGCCCTTTTCCATGCAAAATAGAAGGTGAGGTACCCTTTTGACAGTGGAGATAGAGGGCTGGCATCACAACTACCTTAATGACTTTACACCACTGTGTTATTATATTGTAACTCTGCTTATCATGGTGCCTGACAAGCATTCATATAAACACCTGGGTCTGGAATTAAGCAAATCTATGTGCATTTGTCCTATTTGTGCAGCCCGGACTTCATTCCAGTTTTAACAACAAAAGAGTTAACAAACTTGTGAAAGGAGAAGTTCTATATTCAGACTGACAATACGTATTTTGTTTTAACCACATCTGCTCTAGTTATTTAGGGACAATGAAGAACAGACTTTCCCATTGGCACACCAGTATTTCATATAAATATCTGTGGCAGGCTGTCAAACCTGCTAGTTACAGGCTCATACATTCTGCTTTAGTAAGCAAAATGTACAACTTCAGACATCAGTTTTCTATATAAATTCATAATTCCTGTTCATGCCTTTTTTGCACAATTTATAGGATAAGTTCACCTTTTGTAACATGTTACACCCATATTCATACACCACCCCTCTGAGTCCCCATTTTGACAGCTTACGGGGTTCTTCTTATTCATAAACAGTGTTCTGTGAATGGGGAAACTACAAGTTTTCGGCTTGTAGTTCTCAATGGACTTCCAAAGAGCTGTTGATCGCTCTTGGCAGTTCACTGAGCTTCCTGTCAGAGTGTAACTGCCTGCCCGTATCGGCGGTATGGGAAGTGTTTAAAATATAGTTTTTATGGTATTATTACCTATATTCTATAAATTATATTGATGAGGAAAGTTCCAAGAAAATCCATTCAGTTCTCATGTTAAAACTCAAAAATTGATTTAATAATAGCAAAATATTACAAGAACAATATCAAAATGTAAAAATAACATCAATAATGTAATTATTTCTTAAGCTGAAGATTGAATCAGATGGGTGTGTGAAGTTTCCTCGTGGTGTGTCTGAAGCAAATCTGCCCCACTGTTTTTCTGTTTCTAGCTTTTACTCTTAAAATCTGACCCCCACTTTATCTTTAAAAGGGCTGGTTTAAGGTTCTCATATGTCTTGCAGTTCTACAGAAAACCGCGGGCTTTAACCCCCTCACGTAATGGTGGGAGTTGCTCAGTCTCTATGCATTGGCATTCCTGAGGATTGAGCAAGACCTTTGTGTGAAAGCATTGAACATATACAATATAACATCTAAATCAAATATTACATAAACCAGTATGTATATTATATTCATTGAAAACCCAATGTTCTTATTAATATCCTAATCAAGAAATATTGTAGTATAAAGAACTTATAATCTTAACTAAGACATAAACTTCTTACTTTTTCTTAAGAAATGTGAAACCTTTCTTCTCATGTGATGGGGGAAGGTGAGGGAAACCAACTTAAGATTCATTACTAAGACATGTTGGCTTTCCATAGAAATGCTTATGAAGCTTATAAGAATATGTGTACTTTTACAAGTATAAGCGTCTATATAATTTCACTTTATCCATACCTAGAAGATATACATATATATATTCAACTCAATTATTCTATAAAGATCTAATCCCCCAGGCCTAATGGACGCAAGGGAGGTGGAGTGGGATTCCTCCTATCCCCACAGAGCACCTTCCTGGTTATTCACCCTCCTCCCTCTTTTTCACTCTCATCATTCGAAGCCCACTGTATACGTCTATTCTCTCCCACTTCCCTAAGAATTGCTGTGATCTACCGGCCCCCTGGACCATTATCGACTTTCCTTGATGAGTTTTCTGCCTGGCTACCCTACTTTCTCTCTTCGGAAATTCCCACAATCCTTCTCGGTGATTTCAACATCCCTGCTAATACAAACACTCCTGCTACTTCTAAACTTCTTAGTCTAACCTCTTCATTTGACCTGAAGCAATGGGTACAGGCTTCTACTCACTCTGATGGCAACATCCTTGACCTTTTATTCTCTTACCTATGCACTCCATGCAACTTCTCAAACAATCCTTTTCCTCTCTCCGACCACCACCTTATTAGTTTCTCTCTCCCCCTGTCTTCCACCACCTTTCCCTCCAATCGCCTAACCATCACCCGTAGAAACTTTCGCAACTTCAACTCCTCTCTCCTCTATTCTGCTACCGACCACCTCTATGACAAAATCTCCCCCCTGTCCTGCCCCAACCAAGCCATATCCATCTACAATAAATCTCTGTCCTCCACCCTGGACAAGCTCGCTCCCCTCACTACACGCAGAATCAGGCCTCGACCCCTACAACCCTGGCAAACAGATGACACTAAAATTCTCAAAAAACGTAGTCGCGCTCTTGAGCGTCTGTGGCTAAAAGACTTCAACCAATACAAAATCTGCCCTCCAAAATATACTATTCTTTCCTTCACACTGCCAAGCAAACCTATTTTACAACTCGTATTAATACCTTCTCATCAAATCCCCGTTCAACTCTCTACTTTGTCCTCCACCGCCTCCCCCCACTGACTTACTTACTGCCCAGGAAATCGCTAATCACTTCAAAAACAAGATTGATACAATCCGTGATGAAATCTCCACTCTACAGGTATCTCCCCCAGCTAAGACCCCATGTCAACAGATACAACTGACACTCCCTCTATTCAAATCTGCTACTCCAGACGAAGTTGCTAAACTCCTTTCTATCGCCCACCTAACCACCTGTCCCCTGGACCCTATTCCCTCTCAAATGCTACGGTCACCCTCTGACCCCATCCTACACTCTCTAACCCACATCTTCAATCTCTCCCTCACCTCTGGCGTCTTCCCCGATGCTCTAAAACATGCACTGGTCACTCCCATACTCAAAAAACCATCCTTGGACCCTACCAATCTTAACAACCTACGCCCTATCTCCTTGCTCCCCTTTTCCTCTAAACTCCTTGAACGCCTGGTTTACAACCAACTGAGTGACCACCTCATTAGAAACAACCTTCTTGATCCCCTTCAATCTGGATTTCGCCCTCAACACTCCACAGAAACTGCTCTTTTAAAACTCACAAATGACCTACTAACTGCAAAAACCAACGGACACTATTCTGTACTCCTACTTCTGGATCTTTAAGCTGCCTTTGACACGGTTGACCACCCCCTCCTCCTCGAAAAACTTTACTCCCTCGGTCTCTGTGACTGTGCTCTTCAGTGGCTCTCATCCTACGTATCCCAACGCACCTTCAGTGTCACTTACAATTCTACTTCCTCCACTCCTCTTCCCTTCTCTGTTGGGGTCCCCCAAGGTTCTGTTCTTGGACCTCTTTTATTTTCAATCTACACCTCTTCCCTGGGTCAGCTGATAGCCTCTCACGGCTTTCAATATCATTTCTATGCTGATGACACACAAATCTATCTCTCCACCCCTCAACTCACTCCATCAGTCTCCTCACGCATCACTAACTTATTAACCGACATATCTGTATGGATGTCACACCACTTCCTCAAACTCAACTTGTCCAAAACCGAGCTTATAATATTTCCTCCCCCACGTGCCTCTTCCCCTGACTTCTCTGTGAAGAGCAATGGCAAAACCATCCACCCGTCCCCACACGTCAGGGTGCTAGGTGTTATCCTAGATTCTGAACTCTCCTTTCAGCCCCACATCCAATCACTTTCCAAAGCTTGCCGCCTCAACCTCCGCAACATCTCTAAACTACGTCCCTTTCTAACCAGTGAAACTACAAAGCTCCTGATTCACTCCCTGGTTATCTCTCGCCTTGACTACTGCAACTCACTCCTCATTGGCTTACCTTTAAATAGACTATCCCCCCTTCAGTCCATCATGAATGCTGCTGCCAGACTCATCCACCTTACAAACCGATCAGTGTCTGCTACCCCTCTCTGCCAATCCCTCCATTGGCTACCACTCGCCCAACGAATTAAATTCAAAATACTAACAATAAGTTACAAAGCCATCCACAACTGTGCCCCCAGCTACATCACTAACCTAGTCTCAAAATACCAACCTAAACGCCATCTCCGTTCTTCCCAAGATCTCCTGCTCTCTAGCTCCCTCATCACCTCCTCCCATATCCGCCTCCAGGACTTCTCCCGAGCCTCGCCCATCCTCTGGAATTCCCTACCCCAAACTGTCAGACTGTCTCCAAATTTATCCACTTTTAGGCGATCCCTGAAGACTTTCCTCTTCAGAGAAGCCTATCCTGCCTCCATCTAACAACTGCACTATTTTCTCCATTGGCTCATCCCCCACAGCTATTACCCTTTTGTATAACTTGACCCTTCCTCCTAGATTGTAAGCTCTAACGAGCAGGGCCCTCTGATTCCTCCTGTATTGAATTGTATTGTACTTGTACTGTCTGCCCTAATGTTGTTGTAAAGCGCTGCGTAAACTGTCGGCGCTATATAAATCCTGTATAATAATAATAATAATAATCCATTCATTCCTTTGTTAATATTTGTTAATTGATGAATATTATTTATTAGATTAACTTCAGAAAACTTCTAACATTTCCCTCTCAAAA